>JARBWK010002092.1:0-16239 GCA_030556195.1 Anolis apletophallus
CCAGCTCCTGGGAACCTCGGCCGTTGGGAATTCATAACTATCTCCGCTATCTGCTTCGCTGCCTCCCATCTCCACCTGGTCCGCTCCTTCCCGGGAGAATGCTCCACTCGAGGTCCCATGCTAAACTCTCTACAGGTGAACTGGGCAAGGCACTGCTGACCAATCTTGCTCTGGGCCTTCCAACTCGTCCTCCGAGTCCCACTTCAGCATGTGCGGTCCTAATGGCATCGGGACCCCCGGCGCCTCACCCCCTCCCATTGGCACGAACGGGCCCATGGGTGCTACAAATATTAACATATTAATATATCGAAAATATTCATATATTATTAGTATTAATATCATAATTATTATATTATAGTGTATATATATAGACATTATAATATATTGAAATTATAATATAATATAACATTATATTATATTATTTATTATATTATTATAATAAAATTATTATAAAATAATAATAAAAACCACTAAAATAAAATAAAATTCAAGACGACAAGGTGCAAACCAAGATGGAATGGCCCCATGGACCCAGCCCAGCGGATGGCAAAGCGGACCCAGCCGCCGCCGCAGCAGAGGAGAGCAGAGCAGCAGGCGATCGGAGGCTGCAGGCCTCTGCCCGCTCTCGCCCCTAGCCGTTCCCCAGCTGATCACCCTGCTATGGAGTGCCTGCCATCCCTGGAGGCAATCCAGGCCTGCAGGGGGAGCAGTCGGCGATCTGAGGTGGCTGTACACCCTGGCGACTCAGAAGACGATCAAGTCTACCGGGTCGCCAGGAAGATCAGCCGCCGTGGGTCGCCAGATGCTCCCGCTGCAGGCCCGGATCACCTCCAGGGAAGGCAGAGCACTCCAAAGCCGCTGCTCCTCCGGCCTGTTTGCCGACAGACGCCCCACAGAGCCCGTGATGGGATGGCGGCAGCGGCACCGCTTCCTCTTGGCCCCGCCCCCGACGCCCTTCTCCCTGGGCCAGACAGAATCGGTTGCCAGGCCGCATCCTGCCCGCGGGCTGTAGGTTGCCCACCCTTGTGCTAGACCAGGGCTGTCCAACTGGCGCCCCCCGGGCCGTATACGGCCCCCAGCCCCTTCCCCACGGCCCCCTACCCTCCTGCAAGATATCTGCTTTTAAGATTAAAAAAATTTAAAAAATATTTTTGGAATATTTTTGGAATATTTTTATTTATTTTTCGCGGGGGGGGAGGGAAGGAGAAGCAGGCTTCCTTCCTCCTCCTCCTACTTCCCTCCCTCCCTCCCCCCTCTCCCTCTCCCTCCCTCCTTCTTTCTCTCTTTCCCCCTTTCATTCCTTCCCCTTCCACCACCTGAAGGAAAGAGGGAGGAGAGAGAGAGAGGAATACTGCAGAGAGGGCATGGCCAGAGCGAAAAAGGGGCAGGGCCCGGGATTCGGAGCGCGCGGGGGTGCTCATCCATTCCCTTTCCGGCTTCCTCCTCTTCTGAGGCTCCGTGCCAAGTTTGGTCCTGATCCATCATTATTTGAGTCCACAGTGCTCTCTGGATGGAGAGAACTACAACTCCCAAACTCAAGGTTCAGTACTTTCTGTTGCTCTCATGAGAGTTTAGGTTTGATTCAACATGGCTGAGGAATGCTTTGATTGTGTTTTCCCCTTATGGCAGAAGGAAATTGGACTGGATGGCCCTTGGAGGTCTCCTATTCTAGGAACCCATTGTAATTATTATTATCATCATCATCATCATCAGAGGCTGAATGGCCATCTGTGAGGAATGCTTTGATTGTATTTTCCCCTTATGGCAGAAGGAGATTGGACTGGATGGCCCTTGGAGGTCTCCTATTCTAGGAACCCATTGTAATTATTATTATCATCATCATCATCATCATCAGAGGCTGAATGGCCATCTGTGAGGAATGCTTTGATTGTATTTTCCCCTTATGGCAGAAGGAGATTGGACTGGATGGCCCTGGATGGCCCTTGGAGGTCTCCTACTCAGGAACCTGTTGTTGTTGTTATTATTATTATTATTATTATTATTAGCAGAGGCAGAATGAATATTATGCCTTATCATTCAGGGTTATAGGCCTGTGTGGAAGGGCCCTGGGTTCTTATTTGACTTCCTTTCCACACATCTGAATAAAATCCCATGTTATTTGCTTTAAACCAGATTATATGAGTGTGGACTCCGATAATCCAGTTCAAAGCAGGTATTCTGGGTTATATGGCTGTGTGGAAGGACCTGAGTCCACACTGCAATATAATCCAGTTCATAGCAGGTTTTGTGGGGTTTCCTGCCTGGATATTCTGAGTTATATGGCTCTGTGAAGGGCCCTGAGTCCACACTGCAATATAATCCAGTTCAAAGCAGGGACTGGGACTTGAGACTGGGATTTTGGTGTTCATCTCTATCTCAAGTCAAAGCCCGGTGTCCTCCACAGACACCTCAAGGCGGGGGAGAGGGGCGGAGCCGGGGAGGGGCGGAGCCGGGGAGGGGGGGGGGGCTGGGCAGGGGTGGAGCTGGGGAGGGGGCAGAGCCTGGGCGGAGCCTGTGAGGGGGCGGAGCCTGGGCGGAGCCTGTGAGGGGGCGGAGGCAGACCCTTCGGCCCCCCAGGTCATCAGTAACCGGAATTCCGGCCACAGGTCCGGTAGAAGTTGGACAGCCCTGTGCTAGACCATCCATTTCTTCTCTAGCTGTTCTAGAGATTGCAACTCAAGTTAGAGGGAACCAGGGAATCCAAGGGGAGAAGGGCAGGTGGCATCGTAGTCTTTCTCATTAAAGCATTCTGGGGCTTGAATCATGAAAGCTCAGGCTCCACTACACCATGGCTGATACAATAGCGTTTTGTATTTGGCTGTCAATAAAGAAGCAGCTAAGCTTGTTTTGACCAGTCTTACCTGCAGAAGTTCAGCTGGTGGTTGCTGGCATTTCTCTTTCAACTCCTGGATGAAAGTTTCCAAAGAGGAGACTTCCTGATCAAACATGGACAAGTTTTCACCGCTTTCCCTTGCAGCCTGCTTCCTCAGCTCTTCACTCTGGGCCCGGAGCTGTTCCTCTTGTTCTTCTAGAAAGCAATGTACTTCTGTGATTTCTCCTAATATATTTTCAATTTCTGCTTTTGTCTGCTTCTGGCGTAAACAGATAGAAAGGGAAAGAAATAAGCCTCACTTTTGGAAAGAACTGCCAGATAAAACATAAAGAGGGCTTATATCCAGAGGCGGGTTTAACGGTAAGCGAAGGGAAGCGGCTGCATACAGGCGCCACGTGGCATGGGGTGCATTTGGCCACAGTTGCCAGGTTCGGCACATGGAGCGCTATGGAGGTGGCCAGGCGAGTGTGCCCCTGGCTGCAAAAAGCTCCTCTCCCTGGCCCCATGTTGCAGGGCGACCAGCGGCTCCAAGCAGCCGGGCCTCTGCGGCAATGGTGCACACGCGGAAGCCAGCTAGTTTCACACATGCGCCGTTGCCAGGGGGAGGAGCTTTTTGCAGCTGGAGGCACTCCACTTCTGGCCGCTTCCAAAACGCTCCTTCCTTTTGGCCCCGCGCAGGGCGCATGCGCAAAACTACCAGGCTGCGCACATGCATGCTCCGGTGTGTGCGCGCATGCACAATCTCCACCAGGCTGGAGAGCAAGGGGTGCCAAAATAATGTTCGCTTACTACTTTTTATTACCTTCGTCCGGTCCTGCCTATATCCCACTTTAATGGTTGCGTAGAAGAGAGCATTAGAAGAGATGTTGCTAGTCAAACAGCCAGGTGACAAGGCACATCTGCCAAATTCCCTCTTCTTATTATTGCATGCCAAACTCTCAGCTCATTAGCCAGTCACTCCTGAACTATTGGCAAAACACTTTCTTAAGATAACATTTTAGTTCAGAACCCTCATAGCATGATATTTTGTACCATAGCAGAAGAACAATGAGCAAGCTTAATTACAATCCGAACAAACACAGGTGAAAGCAGAATTAAGGACTGTATATTAACTTCTAATAAAGCCGTGGAGAATATAGGATTTATACATACGTGCAATATACACAAATAACAGAAAGTGGAATCAAAGGAAACGATGATGAGTCCATGGTGTCAATTGGAGTTCAATAGCAGTTCAATAAGTCCCGGATATCGATGGTTTCTGTCATTTAATTGTAAATCCACATAGGAAATAAAGTTTCCAAACGGTCCATGGGTCTCCAAACAAAGTATTTCCACAAATTGTGTGATGTCATATCAATAAAGTAAATCCACGGGTAAATATTCCATAAGTAATCCAGTCCCAATACGGAGGTAAAGTAACTCCAGAGGGGAATTATTCCCGGACGCGGAGAACGTCATGTAAGTGTCTCCCAGAAGTAATCAAGATTGTAAACACGCCAATGGTACGCAGATGCTGAAGAACAACGGGAACAACGGGCTGGCCTACAGGACAGGTGTCCTTCGCAGATGAAGAGGACTTCTCCCCTGGGGCCTCCACCTTCTCAACTGGAATGATGGAAAGAAGTCAGATACAGGGCAGCCACAGAAGGAGAGAGCTGCGGGTTAAGTTCAACGGAGACCCAAAGCACCTGTCTTACTTTGTTACCAATGTGAGACATTTTATACAGGACTATGGGGAGTCGTTCCCCTCAGTATCCACGCAGTGGGGGCTAATCTAAAGGAAGCCGCAGCAGATTGGCTGATGCAGATGTACGACACCCGGACCCCCCCGAGTTACGACAGCAGGATGATTTCCTAAGAGCATTGAGAGAGAGAGATTCCAAGACTCCTTGGCAGAGCAGAAGGCGACAGCGCAGCTTAAAAGGATGTATCAAGGGAACAGAAATGTCTCTGAATATGCTCTAGAATTCAAAGTGGTGGCCGGCTGAGTCAGAGATTGGTCAGAGACTACAAAGCTGGAATACTTCAGAGTAGGATTGAGAGCAGGCGTTCTGGAGTAGCAGATGCACAGAGGGAACCCAGACCATCTGGAGGAGTGGATTGTGCTGGCAGGGAGAGTGGAGAGCGACAAGGAGCAAACTCAGATACAGAGAAGGAGGGAGAAGCAGACATCCAGCCAGGAGTTCTTCTGGAACGGTATGGCGTCTCCCCCCGAGGCAGATCCACAAGCCAAGAGCGCAGAGGGAAGCGAGGAGCGTGTTACACGTGTGGACGCAAGGGCCACAGGGCGTTGGAATGCCCAAAAAGACCAACCCCATCCAAGAGTGAGAAGCCTCCTAATAACAAACCAACGTCAGCCTCCAAGTTGGCGAGAGAGAAGGCAGCAATGGCAACGGAGACCACCCTGCCCCCTTTCTCAGCCCCCAGCTGAAGAGGTAGAGCTGGAGGATGTAGGAGAGGAGGCCTGGCTAGGGAAATGACAACAATCTATTGTAGACAGGGCCGGCCTTCCCCATTGCGGCCCTACGCGGTCGCGTAGGGCGACGTTCCCGGAGAGGGGCGTCGCCACCTGGGAGGGGCGCTGCCCCGCCCCGCCGCCGTGCCGCCGCAGCCAGCCGGCGGCGCGGAGGAATGGGGGAGGACTCACAGGGCGGGCTCCCGGACCCGCGGAGGAGCAGGAGGAGGGGGGAGGCCACGAGAGCGGCCCTCACGGAGACGCAGCGGCAGCAGCAGCGGCAGCAGCGGCAGCAGCAGCGGCAGCAGCAGCGGCAGCAGCAGCGCCCCGGAAGGGCCCGAGCCAGAGGCGCATCTTCCTGGCGTCACTTCCTCGTCGCCGCCTCTACCGAGGAGGAAGGGAGGAAGGCCTCGCCGCCGCGCGCTGCAAGGACGCCCGGAAGAGAGACGCCCGAAGGGAGGGGCCCTGCGGAGGCGCGGCGGCCTCTTCCTCCTTCCCTCCCTCCCTCCGGCGTCTCTCCTTCCGGCCGCCCTTGCAGCGCGTGGCCGGCGAGGCCTTCCTCTCCTTCCTCCTCGGCAGAGGCGGCGACAAGGAAGTGACGTCAGGAAGATGCGCCTCTGGCTCCGGGCCCTTCCGGGGGCGCTGCTGCTGCTGCCGCTGCGTCTCCGTGGGGGCCCCTCGTGGCCTCCCCCCCCCGCCTGCTCCTCCTCGGGCCCGGGAGCCCGCCCCGTGAGTCCCCTCTCCCCCCCCCTGTTCCTCCGCGCCAGCGCACTCGGGAGTCAGTGTGCATGCGCGGGCGTAGCCGGGCGCCGCCGGGGGCGCAAAATAATGTTCGCTTACTCCCCCGGAGAGCTCGGACCGCCCCTGGTTGTAGACGCCAGCCGACAGGTCAATGGGCCCCAGGGCAGTGAGTTAGCACATGTAAATTGTGATGTGGTGAAATTGAGAGAATCCAGAATCCAAAGACAGGCAGAGAGTTAGGGACTGAGGCAATGTTAGACTGTGGCTGCACCCGGTGTTTGATGACTCCACAAGTAGCGGCCCAATTGGGGGTTAAGCCTTAGTCCCTGAAACCCCCGTGGTGTTTTCCCAACTGGATCTGCCCTAGAGCAAATGGTTTGCCTCCATAGAGACGGAGGGGCCAGTTGAAGGGGGGGGGGAGTTAGGAACCAGTTTGAGTGGGAAAGTGTTTGAGCAAGAAAGTGTTTGGATGGGAAACTCTTCAGTTCTCTTTCTTGCTGTGAGAAGGAAGAACAATAAACTGCTTATCCCAGCACCGTCTGTGTGAGCGTGGCTTTTGTTCAAGAACCTACCAGCTGGCACCTTGTAAAACTATACTCCCCTAATTATTTTCCACTGAGCCCTGGCAGTCATTAGTTCTACAGTGTAGATGCACCCTTTGTTCTTCATGACTAATCGTCTTCACACCATAACAAGACATATATTACAATAATGATTATTCTAAAATATGAAGCTTTCTTGTAACTCTTGATTTAATCTGCATTTCATATTATGTTTCCCACATATTGGCTTAACATTTGGTTCTACCCTCATATTATTTATATCTATACTTACAAGAGCATTTTTGGTTTGCTTTTCTGCCTCAGCTTTATATACCAGAATCTTTTCTTTCTTCTTCTCCAGAATAGCCTGATGATTAACCATCAAATCCTGAAGAGAAAAACAGATTCATATTTATATGGAAGGAGGCAGAGGGAAGAGGGAGGAAAGAGACAGAGAGAAGAGTTGAAAAATATGCTTGCCCACGGACACCTGTTTTCGAGAGGGAGGAGAGTATTATTTATTTATTTATTTAAAACTTTTGTACCCCGACCTTCAGGCGCGGCCCGAGCTCTCCGGGGGGAGTAAGCAAACTTAATTTTTGCGCCCGGCGGCTCCCGGCGGCTCCTGGCTGCGCCCGCATGCGCAAGCTCCAGCGCGCCGGGCGGCGAGGAACGGGGAGAGGGGACTCACGGGGCGGAAGAGGGGACTCACGCCGCTCACGGACCCGAGGAGGAGCAGGAGGGGGGGAGGCCACGAGTGCGGCCCCCACGGAGACGCAGCGGCAGCAGCAGCAGCAGCAGCGCCACCGGAAGGGTGTGAAACCAGAGGTGCATCTTCGTGACGTCACTTTGTTGCGCCTCTGCCGAGGAGGAAGGGGAGGAAGGCCTCGCCGGCCGCGCGCTGTAAGAGACGCCGGAGGGAGGGAGGGAAGGAGGAAGAGGCCGCCGCGCCTCCGCAGGGCTCCCTCCCTCCGGCATCTCTCCTTCCGGGCGTCCTTACAGCGCGGCCGGCGAGGCCTTCCTCCCCTTCCTCCTCGGCAGAGCGCGGCGGTGACGCCACGAAGATGCGCTCTGGCTTCGGCCCTTCCGGGGCTGTGCTGCTGCTGCTGCCCTGCGCCTCCGTGGGGGCCGCCCTCGTGGCCCCCTCCTCCTGCTCCTCCGGGTTCGTGAGCGGCGAGCCCGCCCCGTGGTCCCCTCTTCCCCCGTTCCTCCGCGCTGCTGGCTGGCTGCGGCGACAGGGCGGCGGGGCGGAGCGGCGCCCCTCCCAGGTGGCCACGCCCCCTCCGGGAACGTCGCCCTACGCGACCGCGTAGGTCGCTTAATGGGGAAGGCCGGCCCTGCCGACCTTCTCACCTCCATAGAGGGACTCAGACCGGCTTACAGCAAGATTCAATGCTATACAATTTAAAAACATCTACAACATATTAAAATACATAAAAGCCCAAGACATAAAACCACATCGCCATAAAAAACAATTCCACTCGGTCTGTAAATGCGGTCATTCATTCAGACTATAGCCAATCTCAGCCTATTCTGGGAAAGCTTCATTCCACATCCAAGTCTTCACCAGCCTCCTGAAGGACAACAGAGAGGGGGCAGATCTAACATCACTTGGGAGAGAGTTCCATAGCCGAGGGGCCACCACAGAGAAGGCCCTGTCTCTCGTCCCCACCAGTCGCGCTTGCAAAGATTGCGGGACCAAGAGCAGGCCTCTCCGGAGGATCTTAATGTCCTTGATGGTTCATAGGGGAGAATCCGTTCGAACAGGTAAACTGGGCCGGAACCGTATAGGGATTTGTAGGTTAAAACCAGCACTTTGAATTGTGCCCAGAAGCTAATTGGCAGCCAGTGGAGCTGGCGCAGCAAGGGAGTTTTATGCTCCCTGTACCCCGCTCCTGTTAGTAACCTTGCTGCCGAGCATTGGACTAATTGCAGCTTCCAAGTAGTCTTCATAGACAACCCCACGTAGAGAGCGTTGCAGTAGTCTATTCGGGATGTAACCAGAGCGTGGACCATCATGGCCAAGTCAGACTTCCCAAGGTATGGGCGCAGCTGGCGCACAAGCTTTAACTGTGCTGAAGCTCTCCGGGCCACCGCCGAGACCTGGAGGCTCCAGGCTCAGCTATGAGTCCAGGATCAGCATGTGTGTTTATCTCCTTGGAACATGAAGCATGTGCAAATTTTACAGTTGAATCATAGAATCCTAGAGTTGGAAGAGACCTCGTGGGCCATCCAGTCCAACCCCCTGCCAAGAAGCAGGAAAATTGCATTTAAAGCACCCCCAACAGATGGCCATCCAGCCTCTGTTTAAAAGCTTCCAAAGGAGGAGCCTCCACCACACTCTGGGGCAGAGAGTTCCACTGCTGAACCTTATCACAGTCAGGAAGTTCTTCCTAATGTTCAGATGGAATGTCCTTTCTTGTAGTTTGAAGCCACTGTTCCGCGCCTAGTCTCCAGGGCAGGGGCTGGCAAGCGGCTGGGTCTGTTTTGCCATCCGCTGGGCTGAGTCCATTGGGCCATTCCATCTTGGTTCGCACCTTGTCTTCTTGAATTTCATTTTATTTTATTTTAGTGGTTTTTATTATTATTTTATAGTAATTTTATAATAATAACATAATATAATAAATGATATAATATAATGCTATATTGTATTATAATTTCAATATATTATAATGTCTATATATATACTATAATATAATAATTATGATATTAATACTAATAATATATGAATATTTCTTGATATATTAATATGTTAATATTAATGATGTGTAATGTATAGTAAATATAGTAAATAAATAAATTATGCAGATTAGTTCCCCCTTTAGGTGCGGCCCTCCATAATATTTTTTGGCTCTCATGTGGCCCCTTGGAAAAAAGAATTGCCCACCCCTGGTCCAGGGCATCAGAAAACAAGCTTGCTCCCTCCTCCCTTCAAATCCGGGGAGCGGGGTAAGCTCCCATCTGTCAAGCTCCAGCTCCCCATGCGGGGACATGAGAGAAGTCTCCCACAGGGTGGTAAAACATCAATCATCTGGGCGTCCCCTGGGCAATGTCCTTGCAGACGGCCAATTCTCTCACACCAGAAGCGACTTGCATCTGCAAGTCACTTCTGACACGAAAAAAAATTAAATTAGTGAAGATTATATTCCTAGTGGATGATTTATAATTTGAAGTTAGAAACATTTTCCCATTACTGACGTCTTCAAAGCAAAAGTGACTCTAATTTACTATCACGGGTACCTGTTTCGGAGTAACTTTTAAAAGAAATTTTAAAGAATTTTTAATCTTACACTTCCATCAAATTACATAAAAGTTTTTAGTTGTTGCTGTTGTTGTTTTTTTTTACCTTGATTTCTTGTGCAGATTTCTCCATAGGAGATATGTCATGCACCACACAGGTGGAGCCATCGTCTTCTTTACAGAAAATCTTCAGTGGCTCCTGGTGCTTCTCAGGGACTCTCTCCTTGCCTGCCTCCCTCTTCGGCTCCTGAAGGCTCAGCTTCTTGGCTATTTCCACAATGTGGGCTAGTGGCCAATTTGGCCGGAGGCTGCTTTTCAGGACTTCTTTCCTGCAATGAGGGCAAGAGGTCTTCGTGGTGCCCGATTTCTCCCAGCACTGGGTCACACAACCTCGGCAGAAGTTGTGCCCGCATTCTAAAGAGACAGGATCCTTGAAATATGCCAGGCAAATAGAGCAAGTGGCTTCCTGACAGAGATCCTCCACGGGATCCCAGGCAGCAGAAGCAGCTGCCATGTCTGTCTCAGAAAGAACACAGTCAGATTCACTGTCCTTGCATCCACTGCAAAACTATGTCACAGAGGCAGAACACGCGCACAAGGGAAGTTTTTTTCGCCATGGAAACGGGAAAAGGGAGGCGCAGCCAGCCAGGAGCAAGCTAGGCTTAGAATGTTGGTCAGTGGTTTTGAACTGCGGGGAAGCAGTTGGTCTTGGGCAAAGACAGTTTTCAGTTTAGGTTAGGCCTGAGAAGCTAACCTGGCTAAGCCTTAGTGCTGGTAATAACAGCAAAAAGCTATGAATACAGGTGAAGGAAACAGACAATAGCACCAGGCTAATAGACAAATATAAATCTCTATAATTCAGTGTTTAGTACATACGTGCACCTGGGAGGTAGACCGAATAGACAGGGCAAATCCCCAGCATACAGGAACAAGGGTATAATCCCCAGGACAACCAATTCGGTAAGGTAAATCACAATTGTGAGTCCCACAGTTCAAGCCTCATGGGCTAAAGAGTTCCTGTGATGCTCAAAAGGTCTGAGCTCCGAGGTGAAAGTCAATAGTAGATAAGCTGATGGGAATTCAGGGAAGATAGTTCAGGTTCAGGTAAATGGGAGGTATTCAAGGGAAAAATTCCAGGACGCAGGAGACAATCAATAGGCCTCGGAGCTAATACCTTTTGAGCATCACAGGAACTCTTTAGCCCATGAGGCTTGAACTGTGGGACTCACAATTGTGATTTACCTTACCGAATTGGTTGTCCTGGGGATTATACCCTTGTTCCTGTATGCTGGGGATTTGCCCTGTCTATTCGGTCTACCTCCCAGGTGCACGTATGTACTAAACACTGAATTATAGAGATTTATATTTGTCTATTAGCCTGGTGCTATTGTCTGTAAGCCTTAGTGCTGGAAATAGGCAGAGAGCCTATTAAAGTACCTCAGGAAAAGCAGTTGTCTGTTTATGACTGCTAAGTTGTTGAGTGGAAAGTTAAGAAACATAACCGTGTACCTCCATCATTTTGAATATTGTGACCACGAGATTCGTGCCTCTAAAAGAGATTTAGGAAATTGTAACCATCTAAGCCAGGCCTGGGTAAATTGGGCCCTCGAGGTGTTTTGGACTTCAACTCCCACAGTTCCTCGCTATTCCTCACAGCATAAGCGGCTGAGGGGAAAAGGAAAGGGCCTGAGGCTGTGAGGAATTGTGGGAGTTGAAGTCCAAAACACCTAGAGGGCCCAATTTACCCAGGCCTGATCTAAGCAGATACACCTTTGAAACCTCCATGCTTTCATTTCAAAACACAAGCCTCAAAATAAACCCCTCACATCTGGTGGCCAAGAATTACATGGTGGCCGCTTGAGTATCTTTGTGGAGGGCAGATTTTAGGAAGAGACCTTTTGTAGTAGCAGCCTCTTCACACAACTGACTTTTAACCCAACTTGGTGTCAAATCTGTCCATGCCCGGATGACCCATAAGGCCAACGAGGCCATGGCCTAGGGGCGCAAGCTGAGGGGGTGTGCAGATCGCGCCCCTCTTTTCCTCTTTCTCATGCCCCTCCTCACTCCTTCTCCCAGCAAAGCCTCTGCTCCGTCCCCTCCATCTCTTTCTCTCTCTCTCCCCCTCTCTCTCGTGTGCTCTCTCTCTCTCTCTTTCTCTCTCTCTCTCTCGCTCTCTGTCTCTCTCACTCTCTCTCATGCGCGCGCGCTCTCTCTCTCTCTTGCTCTCTCTCTCTCTGTCTCTCTCACTCTCTCTGTCTCTCGTGTGCTCTCTCTCTCATGCTCTCTCTCTGTCTCTCTCTCTCTCTCTGCCTCTGTCTCTCTTTCTCTCTGTCTCGTGCGCACCTTTGGAGCGCACCTGCTGCGCTCTCCCCAAGCCTTCCAACCCCCAAGGAGACCTTCGGAGCACAGTGGAGCTTTCCAGCCGGTGGGAATGGGGACCTCGGAGGTGGCGGGAGGTTGCCTTAAAGGGGGCGTAATTCCTAAGTGTGGCCTAGGGCGCAAAAAAGTGTTAATCCGGACTTGAATCTGCCTTCAGAAATCGGTGGACATAAGTTTTAAAATTTGAGATTGAAGCACGCTTCTTCGCACTTGGTAACAAATCTTTTATCCTTACAATTGATTGCCTTTTAAAATCCATTTATTTATTTACTAGCTTGGGGACTTGGCAGTGCCTGTGTTGTTTCAGAAAGGCATTGTTTGTTTTGGAAGTTTGGTAATATCACTTAAGTTTGGTCCAGATCCATCACTGGCTGTGCTCTGTGCTCCCTGGATAAGGGTGAATTACAACTGCCATATTCTCAAGGCAATCACTGTCACAGTAAGTCATAGCAGAGTGGAGTGCGACAAGGAGCAAATGCCCCGCCGATACAGAGAAGGAGGGAGAAGCAGACATCCAGCCAGGAGTTCATCCGGAACGGTATGGCGTGTCTCCCCCCGAGGCAGATCCACAAGCCGAGAGCGCAGAGGGAAGCGAGGAGCGTGTTACACGTGTGGACGCGAGGGCCACAGGGCCTTGGAATGCCCAAAAAGACCAACCCCATCCAAGAGTGAGAACCCTCCTAATAACAAACCAACATCAGCCTCCAAGTCGGCGAGAGAGAAGGCAGCAATGGCAACAGAGACCGCCCTGCCCCCCCTTTCTCAGCCCCCAGCCAAAGAGGTAGAGCTGGAGGGGGCTGGCTGCAGGGAAATGACAATGATCTGTTGTAGACGCCCGCCGGCAGGTCAAAGGCCCCTAGGCGGTGAGTTGGCAAAAGTAAATTGTGATGTGGTGAAATTGAGAGTGAAGCTTCAGAATCCAAAGACTGAGGCAAACCCCTGAAATCCCCGTGGTGTTTTCCCAACTGGATGGGTCCCCAGCAAATGGAGGCCCACTGAAGGAGAAGACAGACTATTTGACTTTAATGGTGGGGACCCATGAAGAAACCCTACAATTTGTAATCTCCCCTATGGCCCACCAGCCAATTATCTTAGGAATTCCCTGGTTGAAGTGGCAAAATCCCAAAATTGGCTGGGTGAAGGGAACGATTGAGTTCCAGGAAGGGAGTTGTAGCTTAAGAGGACTCTCTCTCTCACACACACACACCCCTTTCAGGGAGAAAAGCGGGGACAGGCCCAGTCTGCAACCGCTCATGACCTCTCCTTGGATTCCATACCCAAAGTGTACCATGATTTTGCAGATGTTTTCAGCGAGAAGGAGAGCGACTAGCTGCCTCCCCATCGAAAGACTGACTACGCAATAGCGGATAGAACCCAATGCCAAGCTACCGAGCCCAAAGCTATTCGCTATGTCAGAACCAGAAAAGAAGGCTCTCAGAGAGTTTATAGACAAGAACCACCTTGCTGATGCCCTCTCCCGCATGCCAACGGCGAATTACTCAGCCCCAGAGGAGGTGGGGACAGTCTTTTCCAGGCAACAATTAGGGTTGTTAGTACAGACCAGAGCTTCCAGCAAGGCACAGCCTGACCCAAGGTTGCAGCCAGGGGGGTTGTTGCTCAAATTGCAGGCTGTTGGAAATATCAAACTACACACACATCATTTCCTGTTAGCATCATGCAGAGGGGTGGCCTCATCAGGTCCAGGATGCACTGCATCTCACTTTGCATATGAATGTACCTTTAGAATCAAGGTGTATTGTTCCAGGCACGAGGTTACCTGGCCACATGGCCAAGGGGCTATAAAAGGAGATGTTTGCTCCTTTGTTTGTTCCCTTCCTTCCTTCCTTTTCCTGTTCTCTTTCGCTCCTGATGTGAACTTTGGAGGAGAGAGGCCTGTCTCCATTTTGAGGCCTCACCTGTATGATATCCACATCATGCAAGATACCTTTGTAAGTAAACCATATAACTTTTATCTCTGTGTCTGACTGTTTATTTGCATGCATACTTTTTAAAGGGAAGAGGAAGGAGGCTGTGCATATTATTGGTCTGATCTTTTATTAAGCCCTGGCATACTCTGTCCACCATTGCTCTATTTCCCACAAACTTCTGCTACACACTTAAAGGCATTAATAGGCCTTGCATCAACTGGTGTTTGTAACGAGCATCAGTTGTGCCACACACACGACCTTCAACTAGGCCAGGGGTGCTCACACTTTTGCAGCATGCGAGCTACTCTTAACGCAACCAAGTCCAAAAGATCTACCTGCCCTCGCTGCCGTGTGCTCCCGCGCACTCCCACCGCCACGTGTGCTCCTGCTGGTGTTTTCTGCCCGCGCAGCGCTTCTTTCGCCTGCGGGGCATTGTAGGAAGGAGAAAGCACGAGACGGGGCATCCAGGGGGAGCGCTCCGCCCTACCAGTCTCACTGGCAATGGAGGCTGCACAGCTGCTTCTGGACGAGAGAGCGGCAGGGTGCTCCCTCCAGAGGTCCCGCCTCGTGCTTCCTTCTTCCTGCAATGCCCCGCAGGTGAAAGAAGCACCACAAAAGCGGAAGCCAGCAGCAGGAGCGCGTGTGCGCGCAGGGTGTGCGCACGCATGGCAGGAGCACCCCATCTGGCTGGTGAGGCCCGAAGATCACCTGGAAGAGGGCCGAAGATCTACAATGAGCTCCCGAGCTACCTAATGAGCACCCCTGAACTAGGCCGTGCGTTGTATATTTCCATCAGGTTATGGGCTGCAGCATGCTGGGAAAGTTTTGAGAGAGCACATTTTAGAGTTAATGCCTATTTTTGTTTAGGACCTCTGTGTGTTGAAATCTCTGTCTACTGCGTCTTAAGGGATAACTCCTGAGCAGAGAAGGATTTCACTCACAAAGAAGAAAGGGCTTTGTTTTTGGGACCCACAGCCAATTTTGTTTTGAAGCCTAAGATTGTAAAGCACCATTTTTTCTGTTTCCTTCCTCCCTATACATGCATGTTCAGAATACAGAGTTTATGGTTGCTTTATTTGGATTTTTTGAATTTTAGCCAAACATTTTGAGATTTTGGAGCTTTTGAGATTTCAATTTTGAATTATTTTGATTATTTTTCTTTTTGAGACCCTCATTTTTGATAGAAGCTATTTTTTTGGATTTTTGCTTAGCAAAATGGACCGTAAAGAAGGGGTTTTGGGTTTCAGAACAGTACTAGATCATTCTTCATACTCAGTCTGGTCAGATAGAGTATGTTTAATGCTAGATTCTGAAGATTTGAGAGTCTGTATAGATAAAGTGTGCCCTAATGGTGATTCTAAAGAGGCGAAAGATTGGAAGAAAAAGGACGTACGCGCCAGATATCTTATTTCTGCTACTCTTAAAGATACGCAGGTATTATATATAAGGGGATGTGAAACTGCTAAAGAAATTTTAGAAGCTTTAAAGGCGCAATATGGGCAAATCACCATGAAGAGTGGCATAGCCAGTATGAAGGGACTCCTTAAAATAACATTTTTTGACATATTTTTATTGAATTGTTTTAACATACATAAAAGTTCAAGGAATCGAAAAAAGAAAAGTAAGCTGAAATGGGAAGGGTATAGGGAGAAGGGAAAGGGAGAAGTGGACGAAGAGAGGACGGTGGAGAAGAAGAAGGAAAGAAGGGAAATAAAAAGAATTTTTTAAAAATTAAAGTTAAAGTAAAAAGGGGATAGGATAGAAAAGTAAAATGTTTGAAAGGAGGAGATTATCTAGATAAAGTAATAGAAAGTCAAGAGAATAAATGGTATAGATCTTCCAGTCCAGTCTGCGGAATATGCCGATTACTTGTAAAATTCGAGTCTTCCCTCCTGTCCAGAATGTCTCGCCACTTAGAGCTGATTCCAATTCCAATTAAGGAGCTCCTTAAAATAACATTGAATGATAAGGGAGAATGTGAAAAGCATCTAGAAAATTTCTCACAGTTTTATTTATTTATTCGAATTTATCCACCACCACCCCACCACCCCCAGCGGCCCGAGGCGCCTCACAACAGATTAATCATACACAATAAAACAGCACATCAGAAAACACAAT
>JARBWK010002093.1:0-16232 GCA_030556195.1 Anolis apletophallus
ACAGGCCCCAATCCACTGCGAGTCCATGCCTGGGCCCTCTCCGACCCTCCCTCCCTCTTTGGTCCTTCGGAGAAAGAAAGAAAGAAAGAAAGAAAGAAAGAAAGAAGGAAAGAAAGAAGGAATGGGATGGGATGAAGACTCACCGGAAGGAGGAGAAAAGACAGGCTGCAAAGAGGAGGAGGAGGAAGAGGCCAAAGGGGCCAACTCTTCTCTTCTGTCCCAGCCAGGCAAGAAAGGCAGAAGGGGAGGGAGCCTGGTTTGGACTCAGAGTGAGAGGATTTGAAATGGTGGGCTGACTGGAGAGGGAGAGAGAGATGTGTCAGCAGCCGATTGGCTGAGTGTGTCAGGGGCCAGGGTTCTGATTGGCTGCTTCCTCCGGCTGGCTGCTGAGGCCACGAGTCCCAACTGCCGTTCTGCCCTTTGTGAGGAAACATGGCTGGCTGCCCACGGCCTTGAAGCCTTTTGATCCTTTGGAGGCTGGAGGCACGCTGGAGTGGCCCACACATATTTGTTGAAAGTTTTATTTTCCAAAATTATATTTGTACCTTTAAGTGTTATTCTATCATGTTAATTTAAGTGTTACAAGGTACAGTTGAGTTAATTGGCAATTAGACTACTGGGAAAGGTGGGGTCTGATTGTTATGTGTTTAAATGCTCTTTGTATTTTGTATTCATCCCTTCTGAGGCTTTGTATCACCTTTGAGGATTCCTGTGTGGAATATTTCTAAGTTGCCTTTGTGGCTGCCTTTTATGGCTCTCCTGTGTGGAGTTATTTTGCTTTATTGTATTTTTCTCCTGAATGGACATTTTATTTGCTTACATTAAAGTAAGTATGACTTTTATGTCTATGGAGTTTTTCTCAATTGACCACATTGCTTCGGGGCTAAGCTAACGCTGCTACATCTTTGTTTTATACTCTGCAAGTTTAGGTTTGTGCTTTATATTTTGGACAACCTAACACATAATCCCTGACAGGTTATGGGCCCAGGGATTGCATAGCCCATGTGTCTGGAGTGACTTTTGTTTTTGAAGCATGTGGTCTGGAAGTTTTGAGAAAAGTTTTTTTGAAAGCATGTTTGGCTTTCTGTTCCTGCAAGTTCGTGGGAGTTGCTGCTAAACGCTGAGCTTCAAGTTATCTGCCTCCGGAGATAAAGAGAAGAGACGGAAGAAGATTGCCTGCCTGTGATGGAGGAGTTTTTTGTTTAACTTTCCCTTCTACGTGCTTATACAACTAGGGCCAATTTTTAATTGCTTTCCTGTTTTGTTTTGCACAAAAGGGTTTGTTTTAAAAAAGAACTTTCCTGGACTGTCGCAGCAGCAGAGCTGATAACAACTGTTTGTTTTTCTTCGTCATACGGAGTGATTTGCGCGGCGGCTGGTAAGCTGCTGGAAGCTGTGTTTGGTTTCGTTTTTCCCTGCAAAGTTTGAAAGACATTGACTGCTAGAAGCCAATTTTACACGAAGGTAAATTGGCTGGGCTTAAACCCAGGTATACTGGGGGTCCTTTTCTGTTGTTGCAGTGAATTTGTTTTTGGACATTTGGGAATTTAAAGTGAAAGAACACAATGGCTTTGCCGCCTGTTCATATTGGTTCACTCCCATTTGAAAAACTTACTGACAAGAACTGGCTGAGTTGGAGTATAAAATTCAAAGCATTTTTGGTTTCACAAGATTTATGGGAAATAGTTGCATCGTTGCCAGATCAACCTGATGCTACTGAAAAGAAGAAAGATGAAAGGGCTCTAGCGCTTCTTCAGTTGTCTGTGACAGACCCTTTATTGGTTCATCTTTATGAAATTCCTCATGCTCAAACAGCATGGAATTTGTTCAAAGATATGTTTCAGAGACAGAGCAGCGGGTCGAAGATAATTCTTATGCGGCAGCTGTTTAACCTCAAACATGAGGAAGGTACGCCAGTACAAGCACATGTTACAAAGGTTGTGGCTCTTTTTCTGAGTTAAGAGCAAGAAATGTTAATTTTCCTCCTGAACAGCAAGCTTTAATTCTGATGGGATCCTTATCTAAACCTTTTTATGCGTTTATGGATTCTCTTCATGGAATTCGGACAGGGATCTTACAATACCTTTTGTTTCTGGAAAGATTATGGAATTTGAAGCACAACAGAAATTGAGAGGTTCTGCTCCTGCACAGAAGTATTCAGGAACTGCTTCTAATGACACTGCCTGTGTTGTTAAGCCAAAGTCACAAGTTGTCTGCTTTAAATGTAGAAGGAAAGGTCATATGGCTAAAAGTTGTTGGCAGAATCCAGGACAGTGGAGAAACAAGCAAGTGGAGAAACCTAGTTCTTCAAAGGACTATCAGCATGTTTTCCTGGCAACATCAAAGATGGATAAAATGAACACTTTCATAATTGATTCTGGGTGTTCTCAGCATTTGGTAAAGAATGTAGAACTTTTGACAAATGTGAGAGACTCTGATATAGATTTCATTTCTTTGGCTGATGACAGAAAAGTTCAAGTGATTTCATGTGGTGATATGTATATTGATAGTTTGAATTATACTTTAAAGGATGTGTATTTTGTTAAAGAAATTGTGTATAACATTCTGAGTGCAAGCAAACTTTTGGATGAAGGTTTTGATGTGTCTTTAAAGAAGGAGAGATCTGTGTTAATTGATCCTCAAGGTAATGAAGTGCAACTTATACAGGAAAAGGGATTTTTCATTTTAAGGTCATCTGCAAATGTTAATTTGTCTGCATGTATTGATCAGATACCTGATAATCCCAGGCCATTACACAACAAATGTATTCATGATTTTCATAGGAAAATGGGTCATTTGTCATGGCAGCACTTGAGAAAGACAGCTGAGTTGTGTGCAATTCCTATTCAAAATTGTAAGAATTTTTTGGACTGTGAAATTTGTGCATCAGAAAACCTTAAGAAAGCTCCTATTGCAAAACATAGTTCTAGAGTTGCAAAAAGGATTTTGGAGCTTGTTCATTTGGACATATCAGGTCCTCATCCTACTTCTGTAGGTGGTTCAAAATATTTTTTGATTTTGGTCGATGACTTTTCGAGATTGAAGTTCACCTTCTTTCTGAGAACTAAAGGTGAAGCTTTTCAGAAGATTTCTGCTTGGTTAAAGCTAATGCAGACACAGTTCCCTGAGTACCCAGTACAAGCTTTTCAAAGTGATCGTGGTGCTGAGTTTATGTCCAAACAAATGAAAAATTTGTTGGAAAAGTGTGGGATAGTTCACAGATTGACTAACCCTTATTCGGCAAGCGAAAATGGGATCGCCGAGCGTTGGATCGGAGTAGTAAAAGTTGTGGCAAGAAAAATGTTAAGAGATGCTAGTTTGTCTGATGGGTTGTGGGCTGAAGCTGTGGCAAACGCCACTTATGTGCTAAATCGTTCTTTTTTGTAGAAGTGTCAATAGTATTCCTTATGTATTGTTTTTTGGAAAGAGTCCTGATTTAAATTCGATTCGTGTGTTTGGAAGTGACGCATTTGTCCTAATTCCTTCACAACAAAGACACAAAAAGGATACTATTTGGAAGAAATTGAAATGTCTTGGCCCTGCTCCTGAGTCAAAGGGTTGGCGATTCTGGTGTGGTGACAATCGAGTGATTGTTTCTAGAAATGTGAAGTTCCAACAACATAGTGGTTGGGAGAGGATTCACTCAAATCAGGAAGTGTTTGTGCCATTTGAAATTCCTCCAATATGCATACCACAAGCCACACAGCCAGCTACACACCAAGATTCACAATCTAGGACACAGACAAGTACACAGGTACAATCAGTTCCACAGCAGACTGAACAGCCGAATGTGCAACCAAGTACATCTGGGGATACACAGCAAGGAACACAAGTTAGTAGTCCTGTGAATGAGAATAAAGGTTCTCAAAAGAGGAAAGTGGAAGCTGAATCCTCTAGTAGTTCAGAAACAGATGAGACTGGTGGAGGAGCAAGGACCATTCCTAGACGGAGTTCTAGAAAGACAAAGGGTATTCCCCAAAGAGGTACCACTGCGATTTTGTAAACTTTAAAAAGAAAAACTGGTCTGAACCTCAGGGTTATAAAGAAATATTATTTATAATTTGATTGAAAATTCTTGGTTTTGAAAAACACATGGAGTTTTGTGAAAAACTGAATGTACGTATGTAAACAAATATAATTTTGTGGAGGAGTGTTGAAAGTTTTATTTTCCAAAATTATATTTGTACCTTTAAGTGTTATTCTATCATGTTAATTTAAGTGTTACAAGGTACAGTTGAGTTAATTGGCAATTAGACTACTGGGAAAGGTGGGGTCTGATTGTTATGTGTTTAAATGCTCTTTGTATTTTGTATTCATCCCTTCTGAGGCTTTGTATCACCTTTGAGGATTCCTGTGTGGAATATTTCTAAGTTGCCTTTGTGGCTGCCTTTTATGGCTCTCCTGTGTGGAGTTATTTTGCTTTATTGTATTTTTCTCCTGAATGGACATTTTATTTGCTTACATTAAAGTAAGTATGACTTTTATGTCTATGGAGTTTTTTCTCAATTGACCACATTGCTTCGGGGCTAAGCTAACGCTGCTACATCTTTGTTTTATACTCTGCAAGTTTAGGTTTGTGCTTTATATTTTGGACAACCTAACACATAATCCCTGACAATAAATTGTCACAAAATTGGGACACTATCCCCATAATGAGCATCACTCATAAAACCCTTCCAGAAAACATCGGAAAGGAGTTAAAAAAACCAAACAAGCTTAACGATTAAAAGCTAAATGAGGATATAGAAAAAAGGGAAGGGAGACGGAAGGAAGGAAGGAAGCGGAGAAAGAAAGAAAGAGAGAAGAAAACTTTATTATTATTATCATTTCCCACATTCTCAACCTCCGAGTGCGGACTCAGGGCGGCTTACACCGGCAACAATTGGATGCCAAGATATAAACAAATATAACAGTTTAAAACAGTAAATAGAACATTAAGTTAAAAGCGCATTAAAAGCATTGTCACCAATCCATATAGCCAATTCCAGTCCCATTCAACATCTCAAGTGCTGTCATGCTTGCTGACCAAAGGATCCTCTGGTTGGAGAATCTGGTGACCCCCTGTAAACCCTTTTGGTAGATAAGGCTGAAGATCTCTCTGCCTGTCCTCCTCCTTCCTTTTGGTGTTGGTGAACTACAACTCCTGGAATTCAAAAACAGCCCCCCCCCCCCAAAAAAAAACCCCCACTAGTATATTCAACATTGGCCCTGTCAGTAGTGTGCCAAGCTTGGTGCAGATGCATTGTGGGCTGGGTTCAGAGTGCTATTGGATTGTAGGCGAACTATAAATCCCAGCAACTACAACTCCCAAATGATGAAATCAATCCCCCCCCCAACCCCACCAGCATTCAAATGTGGACGTATTGGGTGTTTGTGCCAAATGTGGTCCAGTGAATGGAAATACCTCCGGCCTCTCAGAGATTGACATGACGATTCAGAACAGGAGCAAAATGACAGTTATGAAGCAGCAACAAAAATAATAATGTTCTGGTTGGGGGTCACCACCACACGAGGAAAGGCATTAAAGGGTCACGGCATGAGGAGGGTGAGAGACCCTGCCCTAGACTGTTCCTTCCTCAGAGTTAAATACTCCTTTCATTCCTGAAGAAGGCAAGGCCCAAGATGACCCGAGTGACCAGGGAGACCCCGAAGTGCTGCTCCCACCTCGCCAGGAGGAGTCTCTCCTCTGAACTGACCCTTGGCAGGAAGCTTCCCAGGCTGGCCGTTAGCCCCGCCCCTTTCCTGCTGCCGCCTGGAGAGCTGTGTCGCTATGGCAACGCCTGGGCCTCAGGCCTAGTCCCTCCAGTCAGCCAAGGCTTCTCTCTCTCTCCCAACCTTCATCCACAGGCCTCAGACCCACGTTAAAGCAGAGTTGAGGCTTTGGGCAGGAGTACAGTCAGAGGAGAGTGATGCACAAGCAGAGGCTTTAGAATAGCTGGCTTCCTGTGCTAGAAATCATACTAGCATTCAAGCCGTAAATGCTGTACCCTGATTGGTACGCCAAGAGCAGGCAGTGATTTGCCAAAAGAACATCATGTGTCTTCAGTGATAACAAAGCCTTGATTGGCCTCAGTCTAACATGCTGCTTTGTTTACACTGTTATGGATTGGTTGGAAGCTGCGCATGGCAAGTATAGAGCTTTCTCTCTGGCAGACGCCCAGGAAAAGCTTCTGTAGATTTGTTGCAAAGCAAGGACACTGGCTAGAGCTGGCTAGAGCTGATAATGTACTGTGAGTGGTATTTCTTAGTGCGCCACAGTGTTCTAACAAATAGAAGCCAGATAATGATGATGATGCTAACAAAGTATTGTGTTCAATTGGATAATGAAATGTTCTGATACACCAGCCAATGGGGTTGATAAAGAAGGGCGGGGGAAAAGATCTGCCGCCATGAAGGGTATTTAAGGAATGTTCTTAGTATGTGAGGGGCCGTTTACCCGGAGCAGCTTGTTCTGTGGGTAAACCCCACCAGCTGGTGTCAAATTTCAATAAACTTGGCTTCATTTTACAACAGTACATTGGTGTGTTCTCTCGTTCCTGTGCCCGCACGTCCACGTGGCTGTTGGTAAGAAAGTAACTTGCCATCCAGAGTTCTGGGACTCCTAATTGCTGCTTCAACGTGATGACCACTAGGCGTTTTGTGACAGCTCCCAATCCACGGGGAGTCCAGGCCTGGGCCCACTCCGGCCCTCCCTCCCTCTTCGGCCCTTTGGAGAAAGAAAGAAGGCCTGGGGTCCAGAGACTTAAATTGTATAAGATCCAGAGACCCACTGTTTTGGGTCAGGTGTAAAATGTGCCTCCGAAGGCCAGAGTACATGTCCGTTTACTACAGCAGCCTTTACTTCCTGCTTAGGAGAACTAGAATGACGCTGAATCTTAACAGATCCAGGGCAGTTCTGAGTCTTGGCAAAAGAGGGACTGTCCAGCTCATCTGAATCCACCCTGATCCCAGAGGGATTTGACCTAGCCCAACTCCCAAAGCCCAGACCCCAGAAAACCCTTGGTCTGAATCTTCTTGGGCTCCTTTTTCTTCATGGTCGTTTAGCAGGGCCCGTCCTCCTGCCGTATCTTCCTTTGTCACCTTCCCCCCGTGAACTCGGGGCACCCCAGTGGCCTTGATTGTTTCCATCTCCACCGCTTGCACTAAGCGCGCTAACGGTGTTCAGGTGGCTCTGCTGAGCATCCACAATGCTGTCCATGCCCATCTGGTTTTAACATTACCGCTGCCCACTCCAGTTTCGCGGAGAGATGAAAACTTCCTGTCTTCCACTGTCTCCGACTTTCAAGTTGAAGGGGAGGCAAGGTGGACGATATCCGGGCTCTCAAGCAGTTGAGGTTTCTTCTTCCGGCTTCTCCTCCGGCGCCTCTTGCGCTTGCGCAGTTGCTCCATCTCACTCGGGGAAGAAGGAGGCGGAATTGACAGCGCCATGAGCGCGTCTCCAAGGTCATCCGCCATGTTGGACGCCTCACCCTGGGTTGCCCAGGACAAGGATCTGCGACAAGGATGTATCCCCTCGGGATCAGCCAGAGATGTTCCACAAAGTTAACTCCGGTCCCTCCGTCGACAGGGGACGATAGTTTCTGCCGCTGCCTCCTCCTGTGGAACATGGGCGTCCACAATGATCTGGGCCGAAGGGGCAGTCACCTCCAAAGAGGCATGCAGCTGGGGACACGGGCCGGGAAGCTACCCCTGGATCACCCCCCCACAATTCCTGTCTCCGTCCCAGGCCCCGTCCAGATGAATCTCCCTCCTCCGCCACTCCAACTCCAGACATGGTAAGTGTCTCTTCCGACACCCCCAGTTTTTCTTCTTCGAACTCGTGGAAGTCCCAGGACTGATCCCAGCTCATCACGGGGGATCCCGTAACAATGGGTCAGGGTTGTGTTTCCGAATATCTAGTTCCTGCCTTTGAGGAGGAAGTTGCGGAGTTAGAGAGGTAAAACGGGATAGTAGCTCACCAAACCTCTCGAATTGGCGAGTTAGAAGATGGTACTCCTGGTGCAGGCGTGCCAAGGTGGGTAGCTCCAGCTCATCTGGATGGAGATCGGGGGCCAGCTTCCCAGGGGCTTCCCAGTCGCTGATCCTGTCCAGACCAAAGGACCTGCTCCCATCCTGGGATGTTTGGGCCAGGAGGGTTACAGGGGACCGATTTTCTGTCCTAAATACCAAAGGCAGGGAGATCCGCGGAAGGCAGGGAGTCTGCAGGCCGAACAGTTCTATTGAAATCTGGCCTGGTGTGCTGCTACCCAATGCTGATTTAAGCTCCAGCCCAGAGCCTTGTGAAAGCTCCAAGTCCTTTTTTGACCCTGTAGTAAGCTTTTGGGGATCACCATCCACTGTCTCCCACAGTTGGAGATCACCCGTAGCCACTTCCAGGATTCTCTGATCTCGTTGGCCAGTCAAATAAGCAAGATCTGGCGACTTCGGTCGGAGTTCTCGCATAAGAGGTATTTTGTTGGGATTATTACAATCTCCCACACATTTACTGTATGTATCAGAGAGTCAGTTAGAGAGTTTGTGAGATGGTTTAACCAGATAGGGTTTCATGGTGTACTCAGAGCATCACTTGTCGTTCTGTGTCACCCAAAAGATTGTTACCTGCACAGACATTTTTCATGCATGATCTTTTTATTAATCAGTACATTATTTAAACTTTACTCAATGTCTGAAGTAATAATTTGCATGCAAGTACTTTAAACAGGAGAGAAACTGTTTTCCCTCAGGCACCATATGACTCAGCTCTGTTCCAACGCTGCAAAGCCAAAGAGGGGGAAGCGGCCACAGCCACAGTTCAGCAGATCAGGAGCTTCTGGTGCTTCCGCAATTCAGGGAGCAGAGTCCGTCTCTGCAAAGTGGCACAAGGGGTATACATACAGTAAATAATAAACAAATAAATAGGAGAAGGGGATGTTTTTCCATCAAATGTGGTCCTGCAATACAGCTTGTTTATATTGGAATATGGTATATAGAATTACTCAAGATATCTTAAAATTACAATATGTTAAAAAACCAGAGTTCTACAGTACCTTTTGAATATTTTAGGACAACAAAAAAATAAGGCTATAGAAAGACTTTTGACATTCCTCATCACATCGGCGAGAATAACGTATGCAAGATACTGGAAATCCACGGAGATTCCTGAAGAGGAAGAATGGCTAATTAAAATACTCGAAACCGCCGAAATGGATAAACTTACCTGCCTCCTTCACGAGGAAACCTCGAAACGATTTGAGCAAACATGGCTCCCTTTCATCAGATATATAAAAGATAAGAAAAAATGTATTTTGAAAGGTTTTACGTTCTGAACTAACTGCCTTCTGGACAAAGATACTATATATATGAACAAATATGATTCTATATGCTTTTGAGATGTGAAGTCAACATACTCTTTTAGATTTCCTTTCTATTGTGTATTCCCCCCCCCTATTTACTGCTTCCTCTATTCCCCATCCCACTGTTTCTTGTATTGTGTTATGTGATGTGATGCTTTTATGTACCTTTTCAATAAAGGATTTTAATTCTTTTAAAAAACCCAAAACCCCCAAAAAATAAATAAGAAAAAAGCCATGGGTTTCCGTCCAAGTGGAGAGGGCTTTCTCAGCCTGCCCTGCCAGGGGTCGAGGGTCCCAGGCCGTGGCTCTTTGTGTTGGGGGACCGGCTGGGGATGCTTCCGGCTTTTCTTATTAGCGAGAGTAACGAGGAAGGAGAGGCCGCTCTGGCCTGGGAGGGTCACAAAGGAGGCCACAGGAAAGAGTCGGAAGCGGGTGAACGGATAAACAATTATGAACTATTAGAGAGAATGTTCCGGAGGTCAGTTTCACACAGGAACAAGACAAGCGACGCAGATCAGATTGGAACCACCGACTGAGAAGCAAGACGCAAAGGAAGGAAAGAGGGATGGAAGGGAGGGAGAGAAGGAAGGAGGGAGGGAAAGAGAGAAGAAAGGGAGAGAGGGAGGTGGCAATGACACAAACAGCACAAGCCTCACTCCCAGAGCAGCTGTCATTTTTAAAGCACACTTTTGAAACAGGCACATTTCAAAACATGGGGGGTCAAGTGCCCCCATTTTCCTTGACACACACAACTCTCTCTCTCTACCTGTTTGTCTGCATCTATGTGTGTTTGTGGGCGAGGGATTCCCGATTGCCTCCCTCTTCCAGAGCCCAAGGGGACCCCCACTGGCGAGGGGCCTGGACCCAGCCTGGCACACGGACACCCCCCCCCTTAGGACCCCCTTTGCGCCCAGGTGGGGTTGGGAGGGTGGTCCTGGGAGGGTGGGAGCTGCAGTGTCTTCACCCTTGCCCAGAGGCCACTGCGAAGCCCACCAGACACGGATGTGGACCCAGCCAGGCACTTGGGGACCCGCAGGCAACAAGGGGAGGGGTTGGAAGGGGGCCGAGGAAGGAGATGAGGGGAGCGGCCTTCCTCTGGCACCCGGGGGCCTTTCCCGAGGGGGGACCCTCCCTCCACTCCCGGGGAGGCAACCCAGGGCTGATTCCCAGGCTGACCCCGACTCCTAAGCACAGGCCTCAGGCCTCCCTTGGGCCTCCCTCTCCTCCTCCTCCTCAGTAGGCCCGACCTGAGGTAATAATAATCCCAGAGGAAGGCAAGGACACCCGGAAGGCCTAGAGCAGCGAATGCCGCAACCCCAATACAGTTCCTCATGTTGTGGTGACCCTTCCCCATCACATTCCCTCTGTGGCTACGGCCTCACTGCAGTTTTGCTACTGTTATGAATCGTAATGCTAATTCCAGTATTTCCTGATGGTCGTGGGAGTCCTGCGTCCCAAGTTTGGTCCAATCCCATCGTTGGTGGAGTTCAGGATGCTCTTGGATTGTAGGCGAACTATAAATCCCAGCAAGTGTTCCAGCGTGCCTTCCCTGAATAAGGTAAACAACGTCCTGCTCTGACCAATTCCCTGCATCCTGTCCCCAGAAGCACTTTCCCGCTGGGTGGATCTCCTGACATGAGCCCCTGAGACCCTCCTGCTTAGGGACATCCGACCTCTCTTTGCACCCAGGGTTTGTTTTCAAAATGTTAATATACGACATCTGGCCCGGCCACAAGTTTTTAATTTTGGTGTGTTATGGCTGATATCTGAGTTATATTAATCACACTGTTTGATTGTTTGCTGCTTTGTTGCTTTACTGATATGTTGTTGGGCTTGGGGAGATGGTGGCGGAGTATAAATAAAGTATTATTATTATTATTATGATTTCTGAGAGTGGCCGTTAGCCCCGCCCTTTTCCTGCTGCTGCCTGGAGAGCTGTGTCACTATGGCAACGCCTGGGCCTCAGGCCTAGTCCCGCCAGTCAGCCAAGGCTTATCTCTATCCCAACCTTCATCCACAGGCCTCAGACCCACGTGATGACCACTAGGCGTTTTGTGACAGCCCCCAATCCACGCTTGAGTCCAGGCCTGGAAGGAAGGAAGGAAGGGGGAAAGGGCCCCTCTCTCTCCAAAGCCCTGGAACCAAAGGACTGAAGGTGAAGGCAGAGAGAGAGAGAGAGAGAGAGAGAGAGAGAGAGAGAGAGAGAGAGAGAGAGAGAGAGAGAGAGAGCCAGGGAAGAACAATCCCATGGATCCAAGGGACCCCTGATCACTTGCAACTAGGAAGAGCATGGAAATGTTTCCCAAGAGAGTTTGTTCAGCCCCAAGGTGTGTGTGCCTGTGCAGTGTCTCTACAAAGAGCCACAACCACAACAACTCTTGTTTCCAAGGGAAATATTAACACCAGAGAATCGGTGAGCCCTGGATGGGAAGGGAGGCCATCCATCCCTCGTAGCTCCAGGATGATGAGGGTCCTCCAAGTGCAGGGTCTTGGCGGTGGTGGGTCCCTAGGTGGCTTTGGAGCCCCATTGAATTTTGTAATGACATGGAATAGAAATGTAATAACAATAATAATAATAATAATAATAAAGAATTGTGGGAGTTGAAGTTCAAAAACACCTGGAGAGCCAAAGTTTTCCCAGGCCTTCTCTACACAGACAACCCGATTTCCTTAATTTATAAGATCCAGAGACTTAAATTTTGCGAAATAGATCAAATTATCACAGTCTATAACAAAATCAATGATATATACAATTGTTAATTCTAAAACAACAACAAGACAACTCCTGTTTTTCATCTGAATCTGGACTAAGAGCGTGTGTGCCAGGAGCAGGGGAAAAGGCAGGAAGAGCGACCCAGAGAGACGCCTGGCCCGTCGAGGGAAATAATAATAATCCTGCCATAATCCGCTCTTCCTTTGGCTTGGCCTCAACAGAAGCGCCGCCTTCAGTTCTGGAATCCTGGCTGGAAAACAGCATTCACAAACTGGAGATGGAGGCGGGTTATAAATAAAGATTATTATTGTTATTATTATTATTAAGAAGGAAGGTGCCCTCCTCCTCCTCCGCCCCTCCCTTCGGTCTGCGCGCCTCTCTCTGCCTGGCAACAGGAGGGAGAGGGGCGGGGCCAGTGGCGGAGGCGGTGCCAATCAGGGAGCGGGAGGCCAGCCAGGCCCCTCCACCTCCCCACTGTTGCCGGGCAGACTCTGCTGCCTCAGGGCCAGTTGTGTTGACCCTCAACTGCTAACGCCATTTTGGCTGTTGCTTCATTACGGTCGTTATGCTCCTGTGATCAATTGCCCTGTCAATCTCGGCTAGACAGGATTTTGATTGGGTGGGGAGAGGCTGAGCCTGAGAGAAAGAGAGAGAGAGGGGTCTCCCCTGGCAAACCTTTGTATTTTTTTATTTGTTGACCCCACTTCCGCCCGGCCTTTCTCTATCTCCAAATCTCTGGAGGGCAAGAGTTCTCTCAATGAGGCCTGGTCACAAGGCCGCTGCGTTTTCTCTCTCTTGCAGGAAGTCAGGAGGGTGAATCCCATAATATCCCTGGAGACGAGGGAGGTCTGGGTCGCATTTCATTTCGTTTGGATTTTATTTTATCTTATTTTAGGTTATTTGAGTCTTATAGGAGTATAGTGGAAATATTTGGTAGGGGATAATTTTATAAAAAAACCATTTATTTAAATAAATAATTTTATTTATTATTTTATAATAACAGTATAATAT
The DNA here is from genome assembly GCA_030556195.1 of Anolis apletophallus. NCBI lineage: Eukaryota > Metazoa > Chordata > Lepidosauria > Squamata > Anolidae > Anolis > Anolis apletophallus. Next base: position 13,057 of record JARBWK010002093.1, read on the forward strand.
AATGTTATATTATAATAATCATAATGTAATTTAATATACTGTAATATGATAAAGAATAGTATGAGTATGGTATAATATATTGTATATACATTTAATATTGATAATGTTGTAATGTGATACCATATAACACTACTAATGATAATATTTATTTATTATTTATTTAATAAATACATTTATTTATTACTATTATATTGTATTAGTATTATATTGTATCACATTATAATATTATCAAGATTATATGTGTACACAATATATTATATTCTATTATATTTTTAGCAGAGTGCAGGAGACAAGGTGGGGTTGGACTGGATGGCCCACGAGGTCTCTTCCAACTCTTCTAGGATTCCATGAAGACCCAGGAGAGAAGGTGGAACGGTCTTCCTGGCCCCTCTCTTCACTCTGGTCCCAAAGCAGCAGTTTTTTGTCTCTTGCTTCAAAGTCTCTTCTTCACAAGGAAGGCATCAGCTGAAGGAATCACGGGTGGGGGGATCCAGCGTGGGTTGGGACTGGATGGAGGCCAGGTGGCGCCAGGTGGGCCTGGAGGTTGGAGAAGCAGAGGCCCCAGAGGAAGGAAGGAGGCCCAGCGTCACCTGGCTCTGCTTCTGTGTCTTTCTTTGTCCTGCAGCTAAAGTTCATTTGTCCATTTTGGCCATTTCGAAAACTTTTGTAATCCACTTATCTGGTGTTGGGTTTTTTTGTTGTTTCCATACTTTTTTGTATTCAGGTCTTGTTCCTTAAAACTTGGTGTTGGGACTGAATGGGAGCTCAATGGGAGGCCAGGTGAGGTCGGGAGGGAGAAGCAGAGGCTCCAGTGAAAGCCAGGAATGTCATGCGGCGGCAAAAAAAGCCAATGGGGTTTTGGCCTACATCAAGAGGAGCCGAGTGCCTCGGTCGAGGGAAGTCGTGCTCCCCATGCTCTCTTCCGCCTTGGTTAGGCCACTTCACCTGGAATATTGTGCCCAGTTCTGAGCACCACAATTAAAGGGAGATGTTGACTCTCAGCTGGAATGTGTCCAGAGAAAGAGGGCGACTCTAAGGATCAAGGGTCTGGAGAACAAGCCCCATGAGGAGCGGCTGAAAGAGCTGGGCATGTTTGGCCTGAAGAAGAAAGGGAGGGACATGCACCACCTCATGTTCAGGCGGAATCTCCTTTCCTGTAGTTTGAAGACACGGTTCTGCGTCCTAGTCTCCCGGGCAGCAGAAAACAAGCGTTCTCCCTCCTCCCTATGACTTCCCCTCACACATAATAATAATAATAATAATAATACTTTAATATTTGTGAGTCGCCCTCCACCGGCGGTGCTCCGGGCGACTTACAACAGTTAAAACCCTAGGGTGAACAATGTACAACAGTTTAAAAACATGGAATATGAACAGGAGGGGTGGCTCAGGTAGTCCAGGGTACCGAGCCAGTCGAACGCTAGGCGGAAGAGCCAGGTCTTCAAGGCTGGCCGGAATCCAGATAGAGTCGGAGAGGCTCTGAGGGTGGGCGGCAGTGAGTTCCAAGTCGAAGGGGCCGCGACGGAGAAGGCTCTCCGCCGAGTTTCCGCCAGTCTAGCCTCCCGCACTCCAGGGGTAGTCAGGCGGTCACCGTTGATGGAGCGTGCTGGCCTCTCGCTGCATTGGGCCGTCAGCCGGTCACTCAGATAGGAAGGCCCAATGTTGTGCCGGGCTTTAAAGGTGAGCACCAGGAGTTTGTAAAGGGCTCTGAACTCTAGGGGCAGCCAGTGAAGTTCTTTAAGAATGGGGGAAATGTGATCCCTCACTGATGACCCAGTAATGAGTCTGGCTGCGGCGTTATGGATACGTTTCAGCCTCTTAGTTGTTGTCTGGGGAGGCCCACATATAGGGCGTTGCAGTAGTCGAGGCGTGAGACGACAGTGGCATGGACCACTGTTCTCAAGGCCTCTGGTGGAAGGTAGGGAGCCAGCCGGCGGGCCCTACGGAGATGGAAAAAGGCGCCCTTAGCTGCAGCCTGGATCTGGGCCTCCATCGTGAGATTTTCGTCTAGGATCACTCCCAGGCTTTTTCACCGCCGGGGCTGGAGCCAGGGACTCGCCCTCGAAGAGTGGAAGTGGTGGGCGGGGGTCGGGACGACCCGGCCAGAGGATCTCCGTTTTAGCCGGGTTGATCTTGAGTCTATATGCCCTGAGCCAGCTCGTCACCGCCCTCAATCCTAGGCTGAAACTGTCCGGTACTGATGATGACCCTGGGTCAAGCTTCAAGAGCAACTGCGTGTCGTCTGCGTATTGGTAGCAGGAGAACCCATGGCTCCTAGCAATATTAGCCAGGGGCTGGATGTAGATATTAAAGAGGGTGGGAGATAGAATGGCACCCTGAGGGACTCCACACTCCAATTCGTTTTTCAAGAGACTTGACCCTGCCACTCGACCCGCTGCGGCGGCCTCAAGAGGAACGATTCCAGCCAGGCCAGAGCTCTGTCTTGGATCCCGGAGGCCGCCAGGCGATGGAGAAGCTTGCAGGTGGTGGTCGACGGTATCAAAGGCCGCCGTAAGGTCCAAGAGGACTAGGATTGCCGAGCCTCCCGATCCAGTTGTCGACGGATGTCATCAGTGATTGCCACGAACGGACTCCACTCCGTGGCCCGCGGAAGCCCGACTGGGACGGGTCCAAGCCCCGGATTGATCCAAGAAGACCAATTTGGCTTTCTACTGCTCGTTCAAGGAGCTTGCCCAGGAAGGGTAAGTTGGCAACCGGGCGGTAGTTAGCAGGAACCTCGGGGTCAAGCGATGTCTTTTTCAAGAGGGGGGTGACATTTATACATGGCTTCCATATTTCCTCTCAGCCTTTTCTTCTGCAGGCTAAACATGCCGAGCTCTTTAAGCCGCTCCTCATAGGGCTTGTGCTCCAGACCCTTGATCATTTCAGGCCCCCTCCTCTGAAGAAATTCCAGTTTGTCATCATCTCCCTTCAATGGCGGTGCCCAGAACTGGACATAGTATGATTCCCGGTGTGGTCGGATCAAGGCAGAGTAGTTGTTCAATGTTTCGTGTTCAGGCAAATCGAACACAGCTTTGAGGGCGATGAGGCAAGGCCCCTCTTTTGTGAACGTGAAGCAAAGACTTTTTGTTCTGCCTGATCAAGGATACGACTTAAATACATAAATGATGGCGGCAGACACAACTTCAGATTTAAAACTTCATTGTATTTTAATT
>JARBWK010002094.1:0-16231 GCA_030556195.1 Anolis apletophallus
CAATTTTAATTCTGCTACTGTTATGAATCCTAATGTAAATATTTGATATGCAGGAGGTGTTTACATTCACTGGACCAAATTTGGCACAAATACCCGCTACGCCCAAATTTACTTACTTAGGTGATCCCTTGTAGCTGAAGGATAATGATCTTCCAGATGTAGTGTCTTGGCGGTGGGTCTGTAGATAGCTGTGGAGCCCTATTCTTGACCCACATGTTCTCCTGCAGTGAGGACATCGGTTTTCAGGTGGCAATGATCTTCACTGCCCAAATTTGAATACCGGTGGGGTTGGGGGGAATTGATTTTGTCATTTGGGAGATGTAGTTGTATATAATGCCCAGTTTTAAACCCTTTTAATGTGTAATGTATAATGTTTTAATGTGTATGTGTTTTGCTGCTTTTCCTTGATTTGTGAGCCGCTCTGACCCACTTGGGAGTGGCGGCCAATAAATCGAAATAAATAAAATAAATAGTTGCTGGGATTTATACTTCACCTTAAATCAAAGAGCATTCTGAACGGCACCAATGATGGAAATGAATCAAACTTGGCATACAGAACTCCCATGACCAACAGCAAATACTGGAAGGGATTGGTAGGCATTGACCTTGAGTTTTGGCGCTGTAGGTTCACCTACATACAGAGAGCACTATGGAATCAAGCAATGATGGATCTGAACCAAACTTGGCGCTCTGAACTCCCCATGACCAACTGCAAATACCTGAAGGGATTGGTAGGCATTGACCTTGAGTTTTGGCGCCTGTAGTTCACCTACATACAGAGAGCACTATGGAATCAAGCAATGATGGATCTGAACCAAACTTGGCGCTCAGAACTCCCATGACCAACAGCAAATACCTGAAGGGATTGGTAGGCATTGACCTTGAGTTTTGGCGCTGTAGTTCACCTACATACAGAGAGCACTATGGAATCAAGCAATGATGGATCTGAACCAAACTTGGCGCTCAGAACTCCCATGACCAACTGCAAATACCTGAAGGGATTGGTAGGCATTGACCTTGTGTTTTGGGGCTGTAGTTCACCTACATACAGAGAGCACTATGGAATCAAGCAATGATGGATCTGAACCAAACTTGGCGCTCTGAACTCCCATGACCAACTGCAAATACCTGAAGGGATTGGTAGGCATTGACCTTGAGTTTTGGCGCTGTAGTTCACCTACATACAGAGAGCACTATGGAATCAAGCAATGATGGATCTGAACCAAACTTGGCGCTCAGAACTCCCATGACCAACAGCAAATACCTGAAGGGATTGGTAGGCATTGACCTTGAGTTTTGCGCTGTAGTTCACCTACATACAGAGAGCACTATGGAATCAAGCAATGATGGATCTGAACCAAACTTGGCGCTCTGAACTCCCATGACCAACAGCAAATACCTGAAGGGATTGGTAGGCATTGACCTTGAGTTTTGGCGCTGTAGTTCACCTACATACAGAGAGCACTATGGAATCAAGCAATGATGGATCTGAACCAAACTTGGCGCTCAGAACTCCCATGACCAACAGCAAATACCTGAAGGGATTGGTAGGCATTGACCTTGAGTTTTGGCGCTGTAGTTCACCTACATACAGAGAGCACTATGGAATCAAGCAATGATGGATCTGAACCAAACTTGGCGCTCTGAACTCCCATGACCAACAGCAAATACCTGAAGGATTGGTAGGCATTGACCTTGAGTTTTGGCGCTGTAGTTCACCTACATACAGAGAGCACTATGGAATCAAGCAATGATGGATCTGAACCAAACTTGGCACACAGAACTCCCATGACCAACAGCAAATACTGGAAGGGATTGGTAGGCATTGACCTTGAGTTTTGGCGCTGTAGTTCACCTACATACAGAGAGCACTATGGAATCAAGCGATGATGGATCTGAACCAAACTTGGCGCTCAGAACTCCCATGACCAACAGCAAATACTGGAAGGGATTGGTAGGCATTGACCTTGAGTTTTGGCGCTGTAGGTTCACCTACATACAGAGAGCACCATGGAATCAAGCAATGATGGATCTGAACCAAACTTGGCGCTCTGAACTCCCATGACCAACAGCAAATACCTGAAGGGATTGGTAGGCATTGACCTTGAGTTTTGGCGCTGTAGTTCACCTACATACAGAGAGCACTATGGAATCAAGCAATGATGGATCTGAACCAAACTTGGCGCTCAGAACTCCCATGACCAACAGCAAATACCTGAAGGATTGGTAGGCATTGACCTTGAGTTTTGGCGCTGTAGTTCACCTACATACAGAGAGCACTATGGAATCAAGCAATGATGGATCTGAACCAAACTTGGCGCTCTGAACTCCCATGACCAACAGCAAATACCTGAAGGGATTGGTAGGCATTGACCTTGAGTTTTGGCGCTGTAGTTCACCTACATACAGAGAGCACTATGGAATCAAGCAATGATGGATCTGAACCAAACTTGGCGCTCTGAACTCCCATGACCAACAGCAAATACCGGAAGGGTCTGGTAGGCATTGACCTTGAGTTTTGGCGCTGTAGTTCACCTACATACAGAGAGCACTATGGAATCAAGCAATGATGGATCTGAACCAAACTTGGCGCTCAGAACTCCCATGACCAACTGCAAATACCTGAAGGGATTGGTAGGCATTGACCTTGAGTTTTGGCGCTGTAGTTCACCTACATACAGAGAGCACTATGGAATCAAGCAATGATGGATCTGAACCAAACTTGGCGCTCAGAACTCTCATGACCAACAGCAAATACCTGAAGGGATTGGTAGGCATTGACCTTGAGTTTTGGCGCTGTAGTTCACCTACATACAGAGAGCACTATGGAATCAAGCAATGATGGATCTGAACCAAACTTGGCGCTCTGAACTCCCATGACCAACAGCAAATACTGGAAGGGTTTGGTAGGCATTGACCTTGAGTTTTGGCGCTGTAGTTCACCTAATGGAAAATGATATATTTGGCATAAATGATGATTGTTAGAACAGCAGTTGATGCAGACCTTTAATGCCTCTGCAGAGTGCACAAGAAGAAGGTCTGGGAAAGAGGAACTTTAATGGAAATACGAGCACTACGGGGCTTGTTGGCTTTTTGCAAGTTTGTGAAGACTTGGCTATATAGGCAGGCATTTGGTTCCAGCTGATGCCTCCCTATTTGCCAGCTGCCAACATCCCGTCCTGCCATGCATTGCTTCTGCACATTGTTGCTTGCCGGGGTTATTGTGGGGAGTGGGGCCTTTGGGTATACGTCTTTTTACTGTTTTGATGTTTTTATTGATTTTATGTTGTAAACCGCTCTGGGCTCCAGAGAGAGCGGTCTACCAAATAGAAATTATAAATAAATAAATAAATGCCTGGGCTTAAGTAAAAGGCTTAGACCAACAATATGTACAACCTCCCACCTGTTCCCTTTAAAAAGGCATACACGCAATAACCAGTCAGACACAGAGTTAATGTTAAAAAGGTTTACTTACAAAAACAAAGCTTGCATGATGTGGATATCATACAGGTAACAACGTTGCTTAGGCCTCAGGATGGCGAGCAGGCCTTTCTCTCCACAAAGGTTACATCAGGGGCAAAAGGTGAGGAAAGGAGAAAGAGAAGGCACAAAGAGGACACATACCCTTTTATACCTTTACAACATGTACTCTTTGGGAAACGTGACCCAAGCAGCATCCTGCATGGTGGACAAAGACAATAGCTTATATTGATACTCAAATACGGTGCAATTAGGATGCAATACACCTCTGAGCCTGAGGAGGTCGCTTTACAGTATTGTGCTAATAGGAAGAAATGTGTTAAAGATGGATTATTCCAACATCACCTACATACAGAGAGCACTATGGACTCAAGCAATGATGGATCTGAATCAAACTTGGCGCACAGAACTCCCATGACCGACATATTCATAGTCATCATTTGTGTTTTTGCCTTATTAATTTTGAGACCCGCTATCTCCCCGTATTTCCCAATCTTCTCCGACCATCTTGTCCAGTTTACCTCAGGATTCTCCACTATTATGGCCAGGTCGTCAGCAAACGCCTGAACCTTATATACTTCATTTTTAATCTTTGGCCCTTCTAATTCAATATCATTTCTAATGTCCTCCAGCAAAACCTCTAGAAGCCATATGTATAGGAGGGTGATAGGGACATCCCTGTCTTACACCTTTCTGGATTTGTATCCTGGGCCGATCTATTTTTTTTTTACGATTATCCTCGCTGTTTGGGAATCGTATATATAGCCTGTAGGACATTTTTAAAATTGAAACCCAAATCTACTTCATTCGCTAATAATTTTAAATATTGCCAATTCACATTGTCGAATGCCTTTTCGGCATCTAGAAAGATCAGGGCCACTTTTTTATTTATGTTTTTTTTATAGAATTCTACCAAATTGATCATTGTCCTAATATTGTTTTTAAATATCTTTTGGCAAGAAACCGTTTTGGTCTGACTTTATTCTTCTGTTTAGGAAAGGTTTTAATCTTTCTGCTAATATAGAAGCAAAAATTTTATAATCTGCGTTCAATAACGCTATCGGTCTGTAATTAGCGAATGAGTAGATCTTTATCAGGTTTCCCTATAAGGATAATATTTGATTCAGACCATGTTTCAGGAGTTCGGCCAGTTTCAATATGTCATTAAATACTTTTTCCAGGATGTCGCCAATCACCTCTCCATGCTCCTTATAGTATTCGGCCGTGTAGCCATCTGGGCCCGCCGCTTACCCATTTTAGCTTTTTTATGGCCTGTTGTATCTCTTCCCTCGTTATTTTTTCTATTCAGGGCCTCCCTCTCTTCATCCTTAATTTTCTCTATATTCTTGTCTCCCAAGTATTTCTGCACTAATTCTGGATCAATCTTATCATCCTGATATATTTTAGAAAAGAATTCCTCGAAGGTTCTCCTTATGTCTTCCTCTGAAGTTATTTCCTTCTGGCCTATTCTTATCTTTGGGATAATATTGCGTTTCCTTTTCTCCTTCAATTGCCAGGCGAGGTATCTACCTGGCTTATTGGCTTGCTCAAAGAATTTTTGCTTGGCAAATCTTATCTTTCTTTGCATTTCTTCTAACTCAAAGAAATCTAACTGTTTTAATAATAAATTCAGTTCCTTCCTTTTATCCTCTCTTAGGTCTTTCTTTAACTCCTTCTCTACTAGCGCAAGCCTATTTTGTACATCCTGAAGCTCTTTTCTCTTATTTTTTTCCAGATAGCCTGACTCTTCATGTAAAATCCCCTCATGTAGGCTTTACTGGTATCCCATATAAGCCTCCAGTTTTCATTATCCTTGGAGTTTATTTCCAAGAATTCTTTTAATGTATCTCTACTTTGATCCAGTATTGATTTCTTTCTGGTTAACCATCCTGGGTATTTCCAACAATATTCCGTTCTTTTAGCATAGAACTCTCTTTCAACAGGACAGTGGTCGGAGATATGTTTGGGAAAAATTTTTGTTTGTTGAACTCTTGGCAATAGATTTTTGGACACCAGTATAAAGTCAATTCTCGACCATGTCCGGTGTCTATTCGAGTAAAAAGTATAATCTCGGTCCTTGGGGTGCATCTCCCTCCACACATCAACCATATCCATATTTTCTTTTAAGTCAAAAAAGTTTTTTGGAAGCTTTCCACTCAGATATTTACATATTCCGCTTCCCTTCCCGCTCTTATCTAATCTGGGATCTAGTACTCCATTAAAATCTCCCAGAAGAACCAGATTATCATATACTTGATCCAGGATTTTCTCCTCTAGATCGCGGAAAAATTTTGATTTAGAGTCGTTAGGAGCATATACATTACATATTAACGAGGTTTCTTTCTCGTTTTCAATTAATATCCCCACATATCTTCCCTCCTTGTCATGAAATGCTAGTTTCGGATTGAGTTTTGGGTCAACGTAAGTGACCACTCCCCCTTTTTTTTTATTTGTTGAGGCTGAAAAGGCCTCCCCAATTGAGTCATATTTCAAATATTTCTCATCAGTATTTTTTATATGGGTTTCCTGTAGAGCTACCACCCTTGCCCTACAGTTCTTAACCCGTTGGAAAATTCGCCTCCGTTTCACCCCACTGTTTAAAACCGTTCACATTCCAAGACAAAAATCTTATGGACATTTACAAGTCTTTGTTGTTCTCTTCTTCCTGAGTGTCTTCCTCTCCGGTCTCCTCTCCTTCTTCCTCTTCTCTCACTTCCTCGTCCTTGTTCTCACTGGGTGGAACTAGCATTCTTTCAGGGGGTATTGAATGATCTCTATGACTCGGTCTATGTTGTCCTTCTTTGTCCTCCTTCAGGTCCTCGCCAAATTTTCGAATGAACTCTTTTGCCTTGTCGATGGAGGTGAGCCAGTATTTCCTTCCCCTGAATGTGGCCATCACCCCTTCTATCTTCTCCCATCGATACCTGATATTATTCCTTTTTAAAATGTCTGTTAAGAAATAATAGTTCTTTCTCCTTTCCATCAGGTCCTTCGATTTCCTTAAGTATTGTTACCTTTTTCCCTTTATAGGCCCCATGTCTCTTGAATTGCCACGATAAAATATCATCCCGAATCGATTTGAGGAGTAATTCACGATCACGTCCCTTGGAAGGTTGTTTCTCCTCGTGTATCCAGAACTCACCCGATAAACTCTGTCAATCATAGTAGCCATCCACAGTTCTGGTTTCTCCACAATGCTGGCTGAAATTGCTATTATAATATCTTTAATTCTCTCCCCATCCTCCTCCTCAATTCCTCTGAATCTAAGTTGATGTTCTTTTAAGGCAATCTCTATGTGTGTTTGTCTTTCCTCCAAAACTATATTTTGATTTCTAGTTCTTTTATTCTTTCCAAATTTATTTTTGTTTTGATTTCATATCTGCATTTTCCTTCTTTAGTACTTTTACTTCCTCCTTCACTTCGGTCATTCCTTTGTTTAACACTGTCATCTCTTTTTCATCTCCTTAAATTCCTCTTTGATCTCTCCCTTCATATCATGGAGGTCGCCTTTCAGATCACCCTTTAATTCTCTCAGATCCTCCTTCATCTTCTTTCTGTCGTCCTCTCCTCTCTCTAATAGCCTTCTAATATCCTGCATCTCTGCCATCAACTCCCTGAAACCAAATTCACCTGCATTGGAGGCTCTTCTCTGTGGCTCTCCTTTCTTTTCTCCTTTGTCGGGTTTAGCTCTTGTGGTCATGATTGTCAGCTCGTGCATCTGATTTGATCTGATTGGGTGACTCTGTGGATTTCTATCTCTTTAAAATTTGGCAGTGTTTATCTATGTCTGAAGAGACGATGACGTTGGGGTTGGTAACTCCTGACTCCACCCCTCCTCTCTACTGTTATAGCTCTAGGTCTCAATCCTTATCCAATCTGTTTTTCTCCTTTGGCCCTGGTCCCTCCTCCTCCTAAGGCAAAAACACAAATGATGACTATGAATATGTCGGCCAATGACCGAATGAATTTACAAAAACTAACGGGTATAAAGATTTCATCGACGGTCAAATATCTAGGGGTGCATCTAACCACCAATAATGTTCAACTTTTTAAAAACAATTATGTCAAGAAATGGAAGGAAATAGTTAAGGACCTAGAGAAATGGTCGAAGTTAAATCTTTCCATGATGGGCAGAATAGCCACGGTAAAAATGATGGCGCTCCCAAAAATTAACTTCCTGTTTTCTGTCTTACCCGTTATAAAGAGAGTAGATATATTCAAGAAATGGATGGCGATATTTCTAAATTTATTTGGGGTGGCAAAAAGCCAAGAGTCAAAATGAAGATACTTCAGGATTCGAAAGAAAGGGGGGGACTTGCAGTTCCAAATTTGAGGCTCTACTACGAAGCTAATTGTTTAGAGTGGGTGGGAGAATGGTGCAAATTAAACGAGAAGATACTCAATCTGGAAGGTCATGATTTGAGATTTGGACTACATGGATACTTGTGTTATGATAAAGTAAAAGCTGATCGTGGGTTCAAAGACCATTTTACGAGAGGGGCGCTTATCAAGATCTGGCAAAAATATCAAAAGGATGTATATACAAAAACACCACTGTGGACATCACCCCTCGAGGCCTTTAGAATTAGGCAGCTTGATAATGGGAAATGGTTAACTTATAAGGAGGTGCTGGACTGGGACGGTCAAAACTTTGTCCTTAAATCTCGGAACCAGCTATTGAGCGAAAACAAGGAGATAAACTGGTTTTCATACCTCCAGCTATCACAAAAATTCAAAGAGGATCAGAAAAGGGGCTTTAATGCGGAAGAAAGTGAGATAGGGGAGATATTGCTAGGCAAGGGAAAGAATATGGTAGGTAAAATTTACAAAATATTAATTGCCAGAGAAGGAGAGGATAGTAGGATAAAGGACTATATGAACATATGGTCCAGAAATATTGGATATAAAATTAACCAGGAAAGGTGGAGGACCATTTGGAAAAAATATATAGGAGCATCGGTATGTGCCAAATATAAGGAAAGTTGGGTAAAAATAGTGTATAGGTGGTACTTGGACCCAGCAAAATTAGCTAAAATATACAGAACATCTAAACCGAATTGTTGGAACTGTGGCGAAAAAAATGGCACCTTTTTTCATATGTGGTGGCTATGTGGGAAGGCTAGGAAGTTCTGGAAAATGGTCAATAATGAATTAGAAAAAGTCTTTAAAGTTCACCTCGATAGAAAACCAGAAAATCTGTTATTAGGCCTATTTGACCCCAACACAAAGATATCAGAAAATGATAAAAGAATATATTTGATTTTGACCACGGCAGCAAAGATAACATACGCCAGATATTGGAAATCTAGTAAGTCTCCAACAAGGGACGAATGGATTCTTAACTCAATAGAGGCTATACAAATGGAATGGCTCTCTGAAGCAATTAAAGAAAAGAAGGCTGAGACGGGCTCAAACAGAAAACAGGAATGGAAATGTGTGCAGGATTATTGCCAAAGGGAATATAATATTACCATGCAACTGGATTGGGAGTAGACTCTTTTTCCTTTTTTATTTCTTTTTTTATTATGTGGGTTGATAATAACATCATATAAACAGGATGTTAAACTAGACATGTTTTCTCTTATGCTCTCTCTTCCTTATACACCGCAGGCAATGTACGAAGCTACAAGAGGAAAATATAGAGTTCAACGAAACTGTGGTTGGGGAATAAGAAAAATCCACCCTCCCAGAACTTTGTCTGTGTTCACCTACCCCTTTTCCTGCACCCTTTTTCTATTACATGTAAGGGAATGCCGAAGGCATCCCTACTTCCCTTTCTACTTTCCTTCTTTCTCTTCCGGACCTATATGTGATGTTTTGTGTATGTTCAATTATTTTGTAAAAATTTGAATAAAGACTATATTTTTAAAAAAAAAGAACTCCCATGACCAACAGCAAATACTGGAAGAGTTTGGTAGGCATTGACCTTGAGTTTTGGCGTTGTAGTTCACCTACATACAGAGAGCACTGTGGACTCAAGCAACGATGGATCTGGACTAAATTTGGCATACTACCTACATGGCCAACATTAAATACTGGTGGGGTTGGGGGCTGTTTTTGAATTCTGGAAATTGTAGTTCACAAACACTAAAAAGGAAGATAAGGACCGGCGGAGAGATCTCCAGCCTTCTCTGTCAAAAGGCTTTCTAAGACCATTAGAAATACATGTTTTATGATGGTCTTTGTCGACCCTTCTGAAAGCCCCCTTGCTGCCCCCAAAGGGTCCCGCCCCCTAGGTTGAGAAACGCTGCCTTATATGGACCTGTCTGGTCACAGATCTTCAAGAGAGGCCCTTCCTTCCCTTGGTCCCACTTCCATCTCAGTCTTTGTTGGTGGGAATGAGAGAGGGGGCTTTCTCGGTGTCTGCCCCTCGACTATGGAACTCCCTCCTCAAGGAAGCCCCAATGGCCCCCTCTTTGCTGTTGTGGTTTTGAACCTTGAGGATGTTTTAATGGTTTTTACCATTTATATTTAATTCTGTTTTAATGTCTGCATATTTTTATGTTTTAAACTGTATGCTGATGTTTTATATTCAGCTGCTTTGAGTATCCATGAGGGGAGATAAAGCACGCTATAAATCAATAATAATAATAATAATAACAACAATAATCTTTCACTTATTTCTTAACCAGGTAAATGAGGATTCTGTGGAGCCACCTCTTGGATGCAGTAAAGAAACCAATAATATAGGAAGAAGAAATCCTCTCAAGGTGATGATCTCACAGAACTCTTGACCTCACAGATAGGAAAGAAAAAGGGAGTCAAGTATCTGTATTGCAATTAAACACCCTTTTTAAAAAAAAACAAACGTTTGTTATAGTCACACATATACATATACAACATTTCTTGGTTTTTCTTCACGAACGAAGATTCTTAGGAAGGACTCATCCCACGATTTCTACAAGCACGCTGATGACTAAAAAGGCCAATCCGAGATAGGCAAGTACGGTTGCAGAAAGCACAGCTGAAAGTCTCCTTGGGTGATGTTGTTTCCAAGTTGCGATTCTTTCTGCGTTGTCATTTCTCTTCGAGACACATTTAACATATACAAGTACATAAACATGCACACAGCAAAGACATTTCAACCTTGGGGTTACATATGGGTAGGGAGGGGATAGGTTGTCATTGTGAATAAGGTAGACATATTAGTGGAGACATAAAAATTTCATATTGTATTTAAATTGTGTATCGGCATCAAATTGTTGCCTTTTCTCAAGCCGCTCTGAGTTCCCCCTTGGGGGTTGAGAAGAGCAGGGTAGAAATGATGTAAATAAATAAATGGTGACTAAAAACAGTTTGACTTCACCTTGTGCTACAAGAGTTAAATGAAAAGATATTTACTTTGAACCGTTTTCCAATTTTTTTCACTACCTCACATGACCACCATTGGTGGAAGAAAGTCCCTTTATTTTTCTGACATTTCCAGCCATTTGATTCATGGTTTTTGTCTATTTTTGCTAATTGGGCAGCAGTGATATACCATCTGTACATCATCTTTAATATATTTTCTTTTAACGAATAGGCATATGTATATTTTAATTTAGATCTCCACATTCTCTCCCATTCTTCTAGTGGGATATTATATCCAATATTTGCCGTCCATTTTTTCATATATTCTTTTATTGGACTTTTATCATATTTATTTGTTAATATGTATTTATATAATTTACCCAGTTTTTTTAGTTTGAAGATTTTTCTGCCCTCCCCCCATATTGTCTCTTCCCATCCTATTTTATTATCTTCTACGAATCTCATTTTTATCTGATTATTTTGGTACCAATTAATATTCCAGATCGTTAATTCGTCCTGTTTTTTCAAGTAGATATTATTCTCTTCTTTTTTTAACAGATCTTTATATGTAGGCCAATTCTCTTTGTGTAAATTGTTTATTTGAAAGGCTTCAATTAGGGATATCCACATTGGAATTTTTGTGTATAAATTTCCTTTGTATTTATTCCAGACCTTAAACAGGGATGCAATTAAACACCCTGATTACTGTTGATATGGCGGATAAACCCTATACATGCCTGGAGTGTGGAAAGAGTTTTGCTCGGAGTTCACATCTACGTTCACATCAAAGGACTCACACTGGGGAGAAACCCTATAAATGCCTGGAGTGTGGACAGAGCTTCACTGAAAATGGAAGTCTACGTAGACATCAAAGGGCTCACACTGGGGAGAAACCCTTTACATGCCTGGAGTGTGGAAAGAGTTTTGCTCGGAGTTCACATCTACGTTCACATCAAAAGATTCACACTAGGGAGAAACCCTATAAATGCCTGGAGTGTGGACAGAGCTTCACAAAAAATGGAAATCTACGTTCACATCAAAGGAGTCACACTGGAGAGAAACCCTATAAATGCCTGGAGTGTGGACAGAGATTCAATCAGAATAGAAATCTACGTCAGCATCAAAGGACTCACACTGGGGATAAACCCTATAAATGCCTGGAGTGTGGACAAAGTTTTGCTCAGAGTTCAAATCTACGTTCACATCAAAAGATTCACACTGGGGAGAAACCCTATAAATGCCTGGAGTGTGGAAAGAGTTTCACTCAGAGTGGAAATCTACAAACACATCAAAAGATTCACACTGGGGAGAAAGCCTATACATGTCTGGAATGTGGAAAGAGTTTCACTTGTAGTTCAGATCTAAAAAAGCATCAAAGGACTCACACTGGGGAAAAACCGTATAAATGCCTGGAGTGTGGACAGAGCTTTGCTAAGAATTCAAGGTTACATTCACATCAAAGGACTCACACTGGGGAGAAACCCTATAAATGCCTGGAGTGTGGAAAGAGTTTCACTCAGAGTTCAACTCTACGGTCACATCAAAAGATACACAGTGGGGAGAAACCCTATACATGCCTGGAGTGTGGAAAGAGTTTCACTCAGAGTTCAACTCTACATTCACATCAAAGGACTCACACTGGGGAGAAACCCTTTAAATGCCTGGAGTGTGGACAGAGCTTCTCTGAGAATGGAAAGCTACGTAGACATCAAAGGATTCACACTGGGGAGAAACCCTATACATGCCTGGAGTGTGGAAAGAGTTTCACTTGGAGTGCAGCTCTACGTTCACATCAAAAGACTCACACTGGGGAGAAACCCTTTGAATGCCTGGAGTGTGGAAAGAGTTTTGCTCGGAGGTCACATCTACGTTCACATCAAACAACTCACACTGGGGAGAAACCCTATACATGCCTGGAGTGTGGAAAGAGCTTCACTGAGAATGGAATTCTACGTCAGCATCAAAAGAGTCACACTGGGGAGAAACCCTATACATGCCTGGAGTGTGGAAAGAGTTTCACTTGGAGTTCAGCTCTACGTTCACATCAAAGGACTCACACTGGGGAGAAACCCTTTGAATGCCTGGAGTGTGGACAGAGCTTCACTCAGAGTGGACATCTACGAACACATCAAAAGACTCACACTGGGGATGCTTGCTTTGGGGTTCCTGGTCGGGCGAAGATGGCGGCAGGACGGGCACTCTAGGGCTCCCTGGAGTGTCACTTGCTTTCCTGGCTGGAGGGCGATATGCGCCCCCCCGGCGGACGGGGTCCGGCGGCCCCAAGGATCTCCCCCTCCTCAAGAGGGAGAGGTTGAGCGGGCCCGGACCGCCGCCATTGCGGCGAGCGAGCCGCGAAGCGGGTGGCAACCCGCACTTACTGCCAGCCCGGCCTCCCCTCCTCCCCCCCCACCTAAAGCAGAGGGCAGGAGGTGAAGAAGAGACGAAACAAAAGGAGGCCGTGAGTACGGGGAACAGCGGCGCCATTGGAGACAGAGGGGAGGAGCGCGGACGAGCAGCGGGGATCCCAACAGCCCCTCGGAAGCCCCCTACACTCAGGGGATCGGGCCCCCAACAAAAGAGACACAAAGGCCCAACAAGCAGGCCTCACAGGGGGAGCCAATCATCCCTGGCAAAGGCAGAGGGAACGGGAGGAAAAGAGCCAAAGGGCGCCAAAATGGCGGATGAGCTCTCACAGTCCTAGGAGCAGGGAAGAAGAGCTCTTTGGCGGGAGCGCCATCTTGGGAGAGGGAAAAGGACATTTTTCCAATAGTAAAAACGGAATAGCACAACTGACAATAGAACTATGTCGGCACTGCATGAACGGACCTCAAGAGCAAAAGAGCGGAGGATAATGCAAGAGAAGAGGGACCAGAGGAGGAAGGAATAACTCTGAGGACATCCTTGCAGAACTGCGAAAAATAGGGGAGCTCAAGACGGATGCCTACGGAAGATGGATGCCATAATGTCTCGGCAAGAACAGCAAATGGGAACGATCCGGGAGCACTCCCAATGTGCAAGAACAGAACCAACCAAGAGGCGCTCCCCACAATGCCAGAGCTGCTGACCCTCTATGATGATGGAAAGGACGCACCCAGGTCAGGGGGAAAACGCAACAACTCATGAAGGCAGAGAGAAGAGAGGGAAGGAGAATACAAAACCGCAAGAAATACCAGAAGAAAGAGGACCTCACTTCAAAAATAGCGAGGAGGTTTCACTGGAAGCTGCAAGAACGGCTTCGAAGGGCCCTAAAACCTCTGCCCCCCAAAAAAGAGAAGAGGGGGAAACCAAGGGGCCGCTGCAACACCCAAAAGCCCCATCCTGGATACAGATAAGACCGAAAACAAAGGATTGGGACGCAGCCCAATAGGAAGAGAAGCTGGAGGAGAACAACCCAGCAAGGAAGAAAGAAAAACCTAAAGAAAAATTGCCCCTACTCTCTATTCCAGTGTTTCCCAACCTTTTTTGAGCCGCGGCACACTTTTAACATTAAAAAATCCGGGCACACCACCAACCAAATGACACAAAATGACACTCTAACACAGTAAGAACGGCTGGGGTTGGTGCCCTGCTGGGCAGCTGCTGGGAGTGCCAAAGCTGGGGAGGGGTGGAGCCAGGCTGTGCCATGCCCCACCCCTACCCCCGGCTTCACTCTCTCCCAGCAGCTGCTCCAGCCTTGAGGGGGCAGTGCCAAGCCAGCGGTGCCAGAGCCAGCACAATGCTGGCTTGGCACTGTCCCCTCAAGGCTGGAGCAGCTGCTGGGAGTGCCAAAGCAGGGAGGGGGCAGAGCCAGGACGCACCATGCCCCGCCCCTCCTTCCAGCAGCTCTCCTACAGGCCATGCCATGCCAGCTCTCCCTCCCCCAGCTTCAGGTCTCCTACAGAGGAGGAGGAGCATGAGCGGTGGATGGGCTTCAGTGGGCGGGGCTCCTCCTCCACGTGGCTTCAGCGAGCGAGGGGCGAGAGTCATGGTGGGAGTCATGGCGGATTGAGGCTGGCTGGGGAAACAGCCGAAGGAGCGGCGCCCGGTTCCTTCTTCTTTTTCTTCGCCACTGCCGGCCCTTCCTCCTCCCCAAGCAGCAGGAGTTCGGCAGGAGGGGGAGGAAGGGAGGCAGAGAGCTTTCTCGCGGCACAGCAGGAGGTCCATCACGGCACACTAGTGTGCCACGGCACACTGGTTGAGAAAGACTGCTCTAGAGGCGTATTTTAGGCCTACGAGATGTGGCATCCTGGGGATGGATATAAAAGGCCTCGAATCTCCTAAAGAGAACGGATAGAAAGGAAGCCGAGGAAAACGAAAAGGTACAGATCCAGCCACACTAAAAGACAAGGAACGGACAATGGACACCAAACACGGGAAAGATTTTGTAGGCTAAGGGGAAAGAGTTTTTTATTTTTAAAAAAGGACAAAAACTAAAAACAACAGATTGCTTTTATACCAAGAGGGTGATGAAGACCCGTCTCTGGAAAAAGAAGGAAAAGAGCCTAAAAGAAGACTTGTAGAAAAGAAATGTCCAGCTTAACAGGAGAGAGACTGCACTTGAGAAAAACAAGAAGCACCCGTGAACAAGGAACTTAGAAGAAAACAAGTTACCCCTATCCCTATCTTTTCTCATCATCCTTCCCAGATCCCGGACCAAACAACCTCCTTCACCGCCCCTAACCCTTACCCCTTTCTACCCCCATCCCGTTACCACCACCCCGCACCCCCTTCCCACCCAGCGCCCCCCCTACCCCCCCTCCCCCATCACCTCTCTCAGCCTCTACTTTCTCTATCTTTCCTACTGTCCTTTACCTGAAATTGTTCCCCCACTTTTACTGTTTATGGAAAAACCCTAATAAATATATTTTTTAAAAAATACAAAAAACCCAATGATATATATAAAAAAAGTATAGGATCCGTGGGAACGGATCCTCAGTTGCTCGGCCACTTCTGATCTGAAGGGAGTGAAGCGAGTGAAGATCCACGGAGCCAGGACTGGGCTCGTGTGACCAAGAAGTTTTCTTGGGCCTTGATTCCATGGACATGCTTTGTTGAATTGCCACGGACCAAGTTTGTTTTAATCCGCATTGCTTTGCGGAGACCCTTGCCAAGTGTTTTGCCTTTGGATTTACTTCGGAACTCTTTGCTATTTTTATTGAACTATTTGATGCTTTTATGGACAATTTACCTTTTCACCTGTTTTCTATTATTCAATAAATAGTTAGCCGATTACCGTCTCTGTGTGTGATTAAGGGGCTGGGCCGAGTCCCTGCATTGTGACAACGGCAAAGATTCAATACTATACAATTTAAATACTAGAACAACATATAAAAATACATTAAAACCCAGCATAAAAACCACATCGCCATTAAAACAATTCCACTCAATCTGTAAACGTGGTCATACATTCAGATAATAGCCTATCTCAGCCTATACAGTAACGTCGTGTAGTATTACTGTATTTACGAATTTAGCACCAAAA
>JARBWK010002095.1:0-16230 GCA_030556195.1 Anolis apletophallus
ATGGAATGGATGAAGTATAGAACAGCATTTAATGGAAATAGAGTCAAGAGGTAAAAATCAGGGAGGTTTGTAGACTCGCATTTGTTGTTTGTTAGTTTAGTTCTTACTCCGTGTGTGTGTCCTTGTTCGCTTTGTATTTGTTAAGTAGTACTTTAAAAAATGTACCAAGATTATAATTTGTGTAAAACAATCAAATATCAAAATTGCAATTTGTATCAACATGCTTGGTTTTGTTTTTCTTTTTTGTCTTTGAACAAATGTTGTCTTTTAAAAAAGTGTCGTACATCAGCTTAAAAAAGCCCGTGTAATTCTAGGCTGTCCCAATGGGAGTGTGGGTTTTAGTGGACTCTCTTCTCGACTTGGGTCCGACCTCCCCTGGTATCACCCTGCGTGCAGTTCCGGGCAGCAACATCCAAGCAAGATTTTGAGATGCTAGGCCAGACCTGGGCATCTTGCGGCCCGCGGACCAGATGCGGCCTGCCATCCAATTCTGTCCGGCTCGCATAAGGGCCCCTGGCAGGCAAAGCAGAGCGGCCAACGGAGGGGAAGAAGAAGTTCCCTTCTGCCTCGCGTGCTCCCCCTCCCTCCTTTGGCAGCCAGTCTGCCTGTATGACCTCTTCGCGCTGCAGGCACCCCGGCGCTTCCTGGAGCAGCAGCAGGAGCGAAGAGGCTTTGCAGGCTTCCTCCATCCTCCGCAGGATCCGGCCCCCCGCCTCCAGCCTTCGCTTCTGCTGCTAGTCCAAGAAGCGCCGGAGCGCTGGCAGCACAAAGAGGTTTTGCAGGCTTGGTTGGTTGCTGAAGGAGAAAGGAGGGAGGAGCTCTTCCTTTGCTCAGCTGGAGGAAGGAGGAGGAGCTGAGCCTTCCTCCTTCCTTCCTCCGCAGCTCGCCCCCGCCTCCAGCCACCTGCTGCTCCAGGAAGCGCCGGAGTGCCGGCAGTGCGACCAGGTCATGCAGGCCCGGCTGGCTGCCGAAGGAGAAGGGAGGGGGGAGCTCTTCCTCCGCTCAGCTGGAGCTTCTAATACTCGGATAAGATAGAATACTAAAATTCGGAACAACACAATAACAGAGTGTACACTTCCCTCCTCGTGTGCAAAAAGGAATCTACACATGTGAGCTGAAGTCTTGTGCCAGCTCAAACTCATTATTAGAAACTATGCATTTATATTTTAACTAACCAACGGTTCTTGGTCAGACCACACCGGGAATAATACTGTGTCCAGTTCTGGGCACTGCAAATTAAGAGCGATGTTCACAAGCTGGAATGTGTCCAGAGAAGGGAGACTAAAATGATCAGGGGTTTGGAGAACAAGCCCCATGAGGAGCAGCTTAAAGAGCTGGCCATGTTTAGCTTGCAGAAGACAAGGCTGAGAGGAGACATGACGAGGGCCATGCATAAATATGTCAAGGGAAGTCATAGGGAGGAGGGAGCAGGCTTGTTTTCTGCTGCCCTGGAAACTAGGACACAATGGAGCAATGGCTTCAAACTACAAGAAAGGAGATTCCATTAGGAACATTAGGAAGAATTATTGGTTGCTTACCTGTAACCGTACTTCCCTGAGTGGTCACCTGTAAATTCGTCTCGACAACTTGTCTGTTTTACCAGGTGACTGGTCTCACTCCACATTTATTTATTTTATTTATTTATTGCTTGGACTTATATGCCGCCAAACTCCCTAAGGCTCGCAGCGGCTTACAAAGCCAAGAGGCAACAAAATACATGATCAATACACAGACAAGGAACAATACAACACAGTAGAAAAGGGAAAAGAAGGGGAAGGGACAGTGGGACAAGATCCAGCGGGAGAGTGCCCAGCAGGTCAAGCGGGCCCTACTCTCCCATCAAAGGAGGGGAGCAAAGGTGGTCTCCAAACGATGCCACAAGAGTGGTCCAAAGTGGCCAATCCCCCATTGTCCCGAAGTCCGGCTAGAAGCGCCCGATCCACCCGATTGGCGGCATTCCTTCGCTGTGGGCCTGCAAGAGGGGACCTCCGTTGTCTAAAGCCCGGACCCCAGAAAGTTCTAGCACGCCGCACGTTCCAGGGCCTGGGCTCAAGGGATGTAGGCCTCTCAGCTCTCGGGCAAACAGTGGCAAGCGACCCCGGGCCAAAGAGTCTACTGTTCTGCGGTCTCCGGCGCCGCCTTCTCCGACGGCCACCAGGCCCGCTCAGACTCGGTGAACCTGTCCGCCCCCGGCCATCAGAGAAAGGCGGGGGGGTTGTGGCCAGATCGCCGTCGGGGCCGCGCCTCCGGAGCCCCCGCCAGGACTCCAGAGATGTCTAGCACCTCTGGCGGGGGCGCCAGCGATAGCAGCTGCTCCGGTCCGCTAGTCAGAGGAGGTGAGGGCTGAGCCCTCGAGTCATGCAGGGCCGCAGCCCCTGAGGAATGTAGGGAGGGAGGGGCCAGAGACGCCGAGCGGCTCGGGGTCGCCGCCATCTTGACTCCCCCAGCCAACGCCTCTCCTGGCGGACCCAGGGGGGCCTCACGACCAAGTGCCCCCCAGGGGCTCCACCAGGGCGCCTCCGCTGTCTCAGCCGTCTCCCTGGGTCTTTCCTTAGAGTGGGGGGGGGGCACCGCCACCGGCCTGGGACCCGCTCCCCACCCCTCCGTTGTTAGCCTTCTCCTCGGTCTCCGTCTCCATGGCAGGTTAAGGATCACTCCACTAAACCTGCGGTACCTCCACTGACTTTCTGAGGGGCCTTTTTGAGCAAGATCCCTGTGGGATAGATCAGTGCTTCCCAATCTTTTTTGAGCCACGGCACACTTTTTACATTTGCAAAATCCTGGGGCACACCACCAAACAAAATGACACAAAATGACACTCTAACACAGTAATACATATAGTTAATATGTTTTTAAAATGTATATATACACTCAGTGTGAAACCTGGGCCTGTTTCGATGAACACAACATAGATATCCTGGCAGGAATGGCAGAAAGACACAGACTTCCCACACAGAACTCCCATCACCAAGAGAAAATGCTATAAGAGTTTGGTGGGCATTGACCTTGAGTTTTGGAGTTGTAGTTTACCTATATCCAGAGAGCACCATGGACTCAAACAATGTTGGATCAGGACCAAACTTGGCATGAATACTCAATATGCCCAAATATGAACGCAGATGGAGTTCAGGGGAAATAGACCTTGACATTTGGGAGTTGTAGTTGCTGGGATTTATAGTTCCCCTACAATCAAAGAGCATTCTGAACCCCACCAATGATAGAACTGGGCCAAACTTCCCACACAGAAACCTCAGGAGGCAAGAGGAGGTCTCTACTTGGGGAAAGGGAAGCAGGCCTTCCCAATGCATGGAGAGGGAGAAACCAAGTAGGCAACGGGTGGGGGTGGGGGTGGGGTGTTTGTAATTTTTTGCCTTTATTGAGATAGGATTCCTAGGGTTTTTATACTTCAACACACTAGACTCCCCCCCCCTCCCCCGGAGGTTCCAATTTCCCACGGCACACCTGATGATCGCTCACGGCACACTAGTGTGCCCTGTCACACTGGTTGGGAAACACTGGGATAGATACTTGGTGTACTCTGCTCATCTTCATTATGCAAAACAGGCTTGATACCTGGTGTCATAAGGCGTTTCTTTGTCAGAGCAGTCCTCGGCAGTGGCATCACGCCCACCAGCCATATTATTAGCTCGCTAGTCTATTACCATATGTACGTATTCACAGGGACCACGACAGGGAATTATCGGTTGCTTACCTGTAACCGTAGTTCCCTGAGTGGTCACCTGTGGATTCGTACATCCCCGCCTATCCTCCCCGCTGTTGTCATGCCTCAGTCCTTCAAGCTGCTTTTGCAGCGGAGTAAAGGATCTGAGGTGGCAGCCCCTCCCACTGGCTATATATACTCAAGGGGAGTGGGCGGGGCTACCATTTAAAGTGACAATAACTTTCTAAAAGATTCCGAACTGTCTGCGCAGGCGCAGGAATTACCATATGTACATATTCACAGGGACCACGACAGGGAACTTCCTGACTGTGAGAGCCGTTCAGCAGTGGAACTCTCTGCCCCGGAGTGTGGTGGGGGTTTATTTATTTATTTATTGTAAAAAAAATTGGCATTTTACCCCGCTCTTTTCAACCCCCCCGGGGGGGGGGGGGGATTCAGAGCGACTTCCAAAAAGACACAATTTGATGCCCACACAGTAAATTACAGTATAAAACCCCCAACATTCAACAATAAAATACAATTAAAATACAATTACATTAACATATCCTACGCATTCATTTATGTTAAAACAGACACTAAATTGTTCAGGGTAGTTAAAAATGAAACTGATTGTAAAGAGCTCCAGAAAGATCTCTCGAAATTGAGTGAATGGGCAACAAAGTGGCAAATGCATTTTAACCTAAACAAGTGTAAAGTCATGCACATCGGGGCAAAGAACCCCAACTACACCTACCAATTGATGGGGTCAAAGCTTTCTGAGACAAACCAGGAAAGGGATCTTGGGGTTTTGGTGGACAGCTCAATGAAGATGTCAACCCAGTGCGCTGCAGCAGCGAAAAAAGCAAATTCTATGCTTGGTATGATCAGGAAGGGAATCGAAAATAGGTCAGCAAATGTTGTATTGCCTCTCTACAAATCTATGGTAAGGCCACATTTGGAGTACTGTGTACAATTCTGGTCTCCGCACCTGAAGAAGGATATAACGGAACTGGAAAAGGTACAAAGAAGGGCAACAAGAATGATCCAAGGGATGGAGCGGCTCCCTTATGAAACCAGGTTGCAACGCCTTGGTCTTTTCAGCCTTGAAAGACGGCGTTTAAGAGGTGACTTGATCAAAGTGTATAAAATCATGCATGGGATAGAAAAGGTGAATAAAGAAAAATGTTTTCTCTGTCACAAAACACTAGGACTAGGGGCACTCCTGAAGCTCCAAGGTAGGAAAATTAGGACTAATAAAGGGAAATATTTCTTCACCCAGAGGGTCATTGGATTATGGAACTCACTTCCAGAGGAGGTTGTGACAGCGGTCAGCCTGGACAGCTTCAAGGCAGGATTAGACAGATTCATGGATACCAAGGGAATCAGTAGCTACTGAAATGGACATCCAAGTGCCACCTCTGTGTTGATGGAGGCAGGCAGGATGTTTCCCCGGGTACTGGTTGTGGGGGGTCGGGAGCAGGTGAGGGTTTTGCCCTCCTTTCTGCTAGAGATCCCTGTGTACAACTAGTGGGCCACTGTGTGACACAGAATGCTGGACTAGACGGGCTGAGGCCCGATTCAGCATGGCTCTTCTTATGTTCTTATGTTCTTATGTAGTGTTCCGTCCATAAAAAGCATTGAGCCCTGTTCATCAATTTCCATTAAAATCCAATTTAAAATGCTGCCTTGTGCTAATGTGCAAACGCCTGGTCCCATAGCCAGGCTTTTACTTTTTTTCTGAATGTCAGGAGGGATGGAATTGACCGTATGTCGTTAGGAAGTGCGTTCCACAGACGGGGAGCCACCACCGAGAAGGCCCTCTCCCTCGTCCCCACCAGCCGAATTTGAGAAGCTGGCGGGAGCTAGAGCAGGGCCTCCCCGGATGATCTTAAAGTAGGAGGTGAGATGTAACGGACAAGTAAGCTGGGCCAGAACTGTATAGAGCTTTAAAGGTCAAAACCAGCACTTTGAATTGAGCTCGGAAGTGGATCGGCAGCCAGTGGGGCTGACACAGCAGGGGGGTGGTATGCTCCCTGTATGTAGCTCCCGTTAGTAGTCTGGCTGCCGCCCGTTGGACTAGTTGTAATTTCCGAACTGTTTTCAAAGGCAGCCCCACGTAGAGTGCATTGCAGTAATCTATTCAGGATGTGACCAGAGCGTGGACCACTGTGGCCAGATCAGACTTCCCAAGGTACGGGCGCAGCTGGCGCATGAGTCTAAACTGTGCAAAAGCTCCCCTGGCCACCGCCGAGACCTGGGCTTCCAAGTTCAGCGATGAGTCCAGGATCACTCCCAAGGTTCCTTCTTTGGGGGCTTTTAAACAGAGGCTGGATGGCCATCTGCCAGGGGTGCTTCGCATCTCCACCTCTGACATTCAACCTGATTTTGGTGCACTTGTTAAAGACCAACAGACACAAGTGATACAAATGTTCACATTTTGTTAACCATTGTTTTGTAAAATTTGAGTGAATCAATGTCATTTTTCCTATGCCAACCTCTCTTTTTCATTGCTCGTAACATATACTCTTGTCAGTCTTATTGATATATCAAAAATGCAATGTAGTGCCTTTATTATTATTATTATTATTATTATTATAAGAAATTCCATTGATATTATGTAGAATGTAGTTCAGCCTTGAGGTGCGGCCCGCCATAATATGTTTTGGCTCTCGTGTGGCCCCTTGGGGAAAATAATGGCCCACCCCTGTGCTAGACTGTCCCCAGAGAAGGGCGATAGGGAATGGCCGAGGGAGCCGGGGATGTTTAGTTTGGAGGAGAAGAAGGCCGAGGGGGCAGGAGAGCCAATATTTGGAAGGAGGTCCCATTGAGGAGGAAAGGGCAAGTTTTTCCTGCTGCTCTGGAGCCTCAGATATAAAGCAGCGGATTCAAATTTCAGGAAAGAAGCTTCCAGCTAAACATGAGGAAGCATTTCCTGGTGGGAAGAGCTGTCGAGCCCTGGAAGCAGCCTTGTCCCTCCCCAGGAGCCCCCTTTATTTATGTGTTTGTTTGTTTATTTGTCACATTTCTATACGGCCCCTCTCAGCCCGAAGGCGACTCGGGACGGTTTACACAGGCAGTCTCTGCCCTCAATACAACACAGCAACAAGGCAACCCCCCCCCCCCCCAAAACCATATAATAACAAATTAACAATTAAAAACATACAATTGCAGCCTCAGCGTCATGTTGAAATCAGTTTCCATCGCATCGTCGTCATTCCATATATCTCATTAAGCCTTATATTTCATCAACAAATGCCTGCTCAAATAGCCAGGTCTTGACTTTCTTGCGAAATGTCAGGAGGGAGGGGGCCGATCTGATGTCTCTAGTGCAGTGTTTCCCAACCTTTTTTGAGCCGCGGCACACTTTTAACATTAAAAAAATCCGGGGGCACACCACCAACCAAAATGACACAAAATGACACTCTAACACAGTAAAGAACGGCTGGGGGTTGGTGGCCTGCTGGGAGCAGCTGCTGGGAGAGCCGAAGCCGGGAGGGGGCGGAGCCAGGCTGCACCATGCCCCGCCTACCCCGGCTTCACCTCTCTCAGCAGCTGCTCCAGCCTTGAGGGGGCAGTGCCAAGCCAGCAGTGCCAGAGCCAGCACAATGCTGGCTTGGCACTGTCCCCTCAAGGCTGGAGCAGTTCCTGGGAGTGCCGGCCGGGAGGGGGCAGAGCCAGGCCGCACCATGCCCCGCCCCCTCCCCCCAGCCTCAGCTCTCCTACAGAGGAGGAGCATGAGAGGTGGACGGGCTTCAGTGGGCGGGGCTCCTCCTCCACGCGGCTTCAGCGAGCGAGGGGCGAGAGTCATGGTGGGAGTCATGGCGGATTGGAGGCTGGCTGGGGAAACGGCCGAAGGAGGCGGCGTCCCGGTCCCTTCTTTTTCTTCGCCACTGCCCGGCCCTTCCTCCTCCCCCCAAGCAGCAGGAGTTCAGCAGGAAGGGGGGCAGAGAGCTTTTCTCGCAGCACAGCAGGAGGTCCGTCACGGCACACTAGTGTGCCACGGCACACTAGTTGAGAAAGACTGCTCTAGGGAGGGCGTTCCAAAGCCGAGGGGCCACCACTGAAAAGGCCCTGTCTCTCGTCCCCGCCAGTCGCGCCTGCGAAGAGGCGGGACCGAGAGCAGGGACCTCCGGATGATCTTAAACATCTGAATGGTTCATAGGGAGAGATGCGTTCGGACAGGTAAGTTGGACCAGAACCATTTAGGGCAGTGGTTCTCAACCTTTCTAATGCCATGACCCCTAAATAAAGTTCCTCATGTTGTGGTGACCCCCAACCGTATTTTTGTTGCTACATCATAATAATATTTTTGCTACTCTTATGAATTGTAATACAAATGTCTGATATTCAGGGTGTATTTTCATTGTTACAAATTGACATAATTAAGCATAGTGATTAATCACAAAATCAATATGTTTGGGGAGTATGGACAATAGATGATTTGCAGTACCTTCAACAGATGCAGCTCTGACTTCCACAGACCACCAAGACCCCCACGAATTACAGACCTGGACCAAACTTGGCACACAGAACCCCAATGACCAATAGAAAATACTTGAAGGGGTTGGGTATTGCCATCAAAGAGCATTCTGAAACCCAACAATTAAATTGGACCAAACTTGGCCTGCAGAACTCTCATGACCAACAGAAAACATTGGAGAGGTTTGGGGAAAATAGACCTTGGCATTTGGGTCTTGCTGGGATGTTTAGTTCTGGTCAATTTCAAGAATAAAAATTTAAATTAATACCAATAAAATTACATTAATTGAGGCATTAGTAAGTTAAATGTTTCTGAATGTTTACATAAAACTGTAATTTAAGATAAGATTATCCAATTCTGATTAAACCATTATTCTAACCTTCTTGAATGTAAATGTGCTTATGTATCCTTCCAATAATAATAGGATAAAATAATAAATGTAATAACAATAATGAGAGTAAAATAATAAATGTAATAACAATAACAATAAATAGAATAAAATAATAAATGTAATAATAATTGAGTAAAATAATAAATGTAACAACAAAACCAATAATAATCCAATAATCACCATAGTTTATTTTAATTACAGTATACATTTTGGGGAAATGCTGTGTATATAAATAAAAAGTGGGAAAGACTGACTTGGGAAGGGTGGGAAAGAAGGACTGAAACAGGAAAAAGGTTGGAATGGGAAGGGGTGTTTGAAAAAGTGGGAAAATGAGGTGGAAAGGGGTAAGATGGAAAATTAGGACAATTGGGATGGGAAGAGGGCAACTGGGGAAGTGGGAAAGCTTTAGGTGGGAAAGGTTGGGGTGGAAAGGGGGCAAGACTGGAATGGGAAAGAGGCTGGAATCTAGGAAAGGCTGGGGTGGAGAGAGGGGGGTAAAGGCTGGGATAAGAAGGGGAAAACTGGGAAAAGGGAAGACTGGGGTGACCAAAGTTGGGGAAAACTTTCTTCTGGAAAAGTTGGGGGAAACTAAGGGAGGAAGGACTGGGAAGGGAAATTGTGGGTGGGGGGTCCTTCCTTTGGCTCTTTGAAAGGGGCTGTCTGGGAGAGCTACCTGCTTTTGCAAGAAATTTAAGGAACTCCTGCTGGAGCAGAGGGGCAGCTACCTGCCTGCCCTGCTTCCTCTTCCTCCTCTCCCCCGTCCCCAGAAGGGAGACCTGGAAAGCAGGGAGGGAATGAAAGCACGGAGGAAGTGGCTTGTTCTCAGGAAGGGGTGCCTCCTCCACGCTTCTATTCCCCTCCCTGCTTTCCAGGTCTCCCTTCTGGGGGCAGAAGGGAGAGGAAGAGGAGGCGAGCCCAGGCAGCTGGTGGATTGCAGGAGGGGAATGAAAGCACAGAGGAGGCGCCCCCGCCTCCTGCGACCCAGCAGCTGCCTCCCTGCCTCGATGGGGTGATGCTGCCCTTTCCCCTCTTCTTCCTCTTCTCGATGGCTAACTGGAGGAGGAAGAAGAGAAACAACAGCAGCGCCCCTTCTCCTTTTCTTTCTCCTCTTCCTCCAGCTGGCCATCGAGGATGAGGAGGAAGAAGAGAAGGGACTGGGGTGGGCTGCTGCAGTTTCTCCTCTTCTTCCTTCTCTTCCTCCTCGATGGCCAGCTGGAGGAGGAAGAAGAGAAGAAACAGCGGCAGCGGCCCCTGTGCGGCCTCCGCGGTTTCACCTCTTCTTTCCCCTCTTCTTCCTCCATGGCCAGCTGGAGGAGGAGGATTGCCAGGAACAGCGGTGGCATAGGAGCCTCACCTGGGGTCCCCTGTGCCGCCTCTGCCGCTCGCCTGTCTCCTCCATGGGCAGCCGGCTTCGGAGCTGGCAGCCATTTTGAAGAGGGGGCGGGGCTAACCGAGGTGCCTTCGCGGCCCCTGGAAAATGGCCCCACGACCCCCCTGGGGGTCGCGACCCCCAGGTTGAGAACCACTGGTTTAGGGCTTTCAAGGCTAAAGCCAGCACTTTGAATTGTGCCCGGTAGCAAACTGGCAGCCAGTGGAGCTGGCACAACAGGGGAGTTGTACGCTCTCTGAATGGCGCTCCTGTTATCAACCTGGCTGCTGTCCATTGGACTAGTTGCAGCTTCCGAACAGTCTTCAAAGGCAACCCCACGTAGAGAGCGTTGCAGTAATCTATACGGGATGTAACCAGAGTGTGGACCACCGTGGCCAAGTCAGACTTCCCAAGGTACGGGCGCAGCTGGCGCCCTTCCCAAGCCCTGGCCTCCCGCCTCCTGGGAAGTCCATGTCCCAGAATGCCTGACCTTGGGCCAAGGCAGCTGAGGCTCCTGGGTGTTGAAGTCCAAGAAACCTTGGAGGGATAGAACCTGGGATAGGCTCCTGCTGCAGAGAGTGGAGGGAATGCCTCTCTTGGACTACAACTCCCATCACCCCCAAGTCCTGGCAGGAGGGTTGGAGGGCCCTGGGAGTTGTAGTTTGAGAGAAATAGGTCTCCCCAGTCCTTGCAATGAAGGGCTTTCTTCCTCACGGGATGGCATGTGCTTGTGTGCATCCACGTAGACACGGATTGAGAAGGAAACGAGGGAAATGTGCATGGATGACCTGCCACCGCTTCAAGGAGAGAGAGGGGGAGCCCCAAGGAGCCTTCCATCTCTCCCTTTCCAGCCGCGCTCCTGTCCCTTTAAGGCCAAGCCCCGCCTCCCTTGGGCCGCCTGCCAGGAGGAAGCAGAGCGAGTGGGGGAGGCCTCCGCTTCCCAGAGAGGCAGGAGGAAGTGCTGGCTGGGGGAGGATACAGCGACGCGCTCCCCCCTGAGCCCACTTCCGGAGGAGGGGTGCCAGCCTCTGGGTGCTGCGGCCTAGTTGTCCCCCTCCCTCCCTCTCTGGCGGGTCCCTGGAGGAAGGAAGAGCTTTCTGCGCGCCCTCTCTCTCCCTCTGGAAGCCGGAGGTGAGCTCCCTTCCTTCCCCCGCAGGCCGTGGAGTTCCCCCCCTGCCTTTCTCTCCTCGGGGGCCTCCTCCTCTTGGGGGACCCAGGCCAGGGCTTCTCCTGCTCCTTGCCTCAGGCTCCCTCTCTCTAGCAAGGCCGGTTCCCAGCCAGGGCCTCTCTCCCCCCCCTCCTCCCTCAGGCCCTTCCACGTCACCCGGGCCCTTGGGGCCAGGAGGGTGGGGCTCCCGCCTGGCGCTGGGCCTGGCCTTGGGTGTGTCTCCAGGCGCCTTGGGTAGAGGGAGTAGGCCTTCCTGCCTGTGTTTCCAGCAGGGTTTGGGGGGAATGTTGTGTGCCTGGCAAGGGGGCCCTTTTAAATCATTCAAGGCCTGATTCACTCAATTGTTGAATATGTTCTTAGGTGGGGTATTGATTTTGTTTAATAACGGTCATTCTTAACCCCTTTGGTACTAATGTTGGAGAGTGGTCCCTGCTCAAAAACAAGGGTTGGGAATCAATGCACAAGGCCAGGGGTTCCCAAGCTGCTTTTGACCAGGGACCACATTACCAGAGACCACTCTCCAACATTAGCACCAAAAGGGTTACAAATCACTTCTGGGTTAACATTACATTGGGTTTGGTTATTGGGGTTCTGATTTAGGAAATTGCATTGGAGAGACCACATCAGCTCTAGTTTC
The DNA here is from genome assembly GCA_030556195.1 of Anolis apletophallus. Taxonomy (NCBI): domain Eukaryota; kingdom Metazoa; phylum Chordata; class Lepidosauria; order Squamata; family Anolidae; genus Anolis; species Anolis apletophallus. The sequence continues at coordinate 11,707 of JARBWK010002095.1, forward strand.
TGATAGAGAACATAATGCCGTCCAGTAGTCGCCATCTGCTCACCCTCAGAAAACCATATTTAATGATCTAGAGCTGATGTGGTCCATCCAAGGGGGCGGGGATGGTCAGCGACAGGGAACAATTGAAGAAGCAGAAATAAATAAAATTAATAAATAAAGAGGAAAGAGGCTCACGGGCCAGATTTTGTCTTTACGGCCCCACGGGGTGGGTGGTCTGGTTGGCCTATATATTTCACAGGTTAAATGGACTATATATTTCAAAAGACTCAGCAGGGACAAGTGATTATAAATGGAAAGCTAACCAAGGCAAGTGAAATTCAAAACGGGACTCAGCAGGGATGCCCACTCAGCATTATAATATAAAACATATATTAAAACCATTCTTCTCTGTTCTGTGGCTTGGTAGCAAATTGGCAGCCAGTGGAGCTGACTCAACAGAAGAGTAGTGTGTTCTCTGAGCGCCGCTCCTGTTAGTAACCTGACTGCCGCCCGTTGGACCATTTGAAGCTTCCAAACAGTCTTCAAAGGCAACCCCACGTAGCGCGCATTGCAGTAATCTATTCGGGATGTAACAAGAGCGTGGACCACCATGGCCAAGTCAGACTTCCCAAGGTGCGGGCGCAGCTGGCGCACAAGCCATATTATAATAATAATTATTTGAAACACAAGATGAGTCCACAGCAGACACTCTGCTGACTGTTGTATTGGATCACACGTCGGACACTTCCCAAGTGTCTAGCACTGTGTGATGTATCGGTGAATAATGTGTACAGATCCCAGTAGGATGGCCTTTTGCAGATGGTAATTGTGTTTAAGTGCAGGCCAAGGTCTTTAGACACTGCACCCAGTGTGCTGATCAGCACTGGGACCACCTTTACTGGGTTGTGCCAGAGTTTATACATCGAATTGCAAAGGCAATTCGATGTATAAATCCTCATATCATGTCAGCTTTTCAAATTGTTTCTCATAAACCCTGCTGTCACCTGAGATTGCAACTTTGACAATCCATACTTTGTTTTTTAACACGATCGTGAGGTCAGGAGTCTTGTGCTCCAAAACTCCGTCTGAATCCGGAAATCGCAGAGTAGCTTGGCATGTCCCTTCTCTGTAACTTTTTCCAGCTTGTGATCCCACCAGTTCTTTGTCGCAGGCAGATGGTGTTTGTGGCACAAGTTCCAATGAGTCACCTGAGCAAGGGTGTTGTGCCTCTGCTTGTGGTCTGTCTGCACGATCTTCTTGCAGCCGCTGAGGATGGGATCTATTGTTTCTCCTGCTTCCTTGCAGAATCTACACTTGGGATCTGTCATTGACTTTTCAATTCTGGCTCTGATGGCATTGGTTCGAATGGCTTGTTCTTGGGCTGCCAGAATCAGGCCCTCCTTTGTCTCCTTTTTCCAAGTCCCATTTGTGAGCCACAGCCATGTTTTTTCTATGTCCATTTGGCTCTCAATTTTGCCCAGGAACCGTCCATGGAGAGAGCGCCTTTTTTTGCCAGTTTTCTCTCCTGCTCTGGATTGTGTTTTTACGGTATTCCCTCTTTGTCTTTTGCACTTGAAGCCGTTTACCACTATTGACTTCCCTCCATGTTGGTTCTTGGCTGCCTTTCCCATCATCTGCCAGCGCATCTTTTTTCTTCTTCTTCTACCGTTTGTTTCCTTTGCAGAAGCCCTCTCCTCTCCGCCTCCTGATTTTCTGGGCAGGTCAAGTCTGTCGACATCCCTACGCGGGTGTCATGAGTAGTGGACTGTCATCCGTTTCCTGGTTTTTCTGTCCAGGTCATCCAGCTCTGATTGTGTCCAGTTCACAATTCCATTATTATTAATATTATTATTATTATTATTTCCAGACTTTTCATATAGGTGACACTCTTTTCCAAGTGGATCATTCGGAACACAGTAATTCAGTTTTCCTAGGAAATTGGAGGTTAAACCAAGCCTAAGAATTAGAGCAGTGGGTTAAAGCACTGAGCTTTTGAACTTGCTGACCTTATTGTTATCTGGATTTCTAAACATTTTACTTCAGTTGATTTCAAAGTCTCTGGATTCTTCTTCACAAGACTATGGATCGGGGGCGGGGGCTGAATGGGAGCTCAATGGCAGGCCAGGGGAGGCCAGGTGGGCCTGGAGGCTGGAGAAGCAGAGGCCCCAGTGGAAGGAGGGCCCGGCATTGCCTGGCTCTGAAATAAAGAAATCAGGGGCTTGGTATTTTACTCCCCACTAAAAAGCCTCTTGAATCTTGTCTAATTCTGCCTTTCTTTCACACAGAAAACATGATTGTTGGCTGAGCATTTTGGAGCAGAGCCTGTTGAGGGAATTCTTTCCATAGAAAGACGAGCCAGGAAGAGCCTCTTGGATCCAGTTTGCTTCTTCGAAAAACAGAGGTTCCAACATGGAGAGACTCAGCTCACCTGGACCTGAAGCAGGACGTGGGAGCAGTGCAGCATCCTGGGACCTTTATAGCTCGGACGCACAGCACCAGTGCTTCAGGCAGTGCTCCTTCCGAGAGGGCGAGGGGCCCAGAGAGGTTTGCAGCCACCTCCACTCTCTCTGCCGCCAGTGGCTGAAGCCGGAGCAACACACCAAGGCGGAGATGCTGGACCTGGTGATCCTGGAGCAGCTCCTGAGCATCCTGCCCCCAGAGATGGGCAGCTGGGTCCGAGAGTGTGGGGCAGAGACCTGTTCCCAGGCGGTGGCCCTGGCGGAAGGCTTCCTCCTGAGTCGGGCAGAGGACGAGAAGCAGGAAGGACAGGTGAGGCATTTCCTCTTGGGTTCACTCACCTTGGGACTGATGGATAGGTTACACGTACATCCTGCCCTCCTTCCACGATGGGGCCCATGTGAGGGAGAAGCCAGGCTCTGCTCCCTCGGCCTCTTTCCCCACCTGCTCTGTCCCTCCTGCCCTCACCTCCACGTCCACTGTAAGCTCAGTTGCTCCTCTACCCAATTTTTTTTTTTGGAATATTTCTTTATTAGATTTCTTTTGACATTTTTTAAGAACACAGGGTTGGGGTGGGGGAGGGGAAGTGAGGGTGGGGGAGGGAAGATACAACACACACAATTAACAAACATGTTCTGTCCTCCGGTTCGGGTCACCGCAGACCTCACTTACTTGAGATAACATTAATAATTCAAACATCCTTTCACCTGGTGAGTTTTTTTCCCAAGTATATCTGCACAGGTTGCCAATCCGCCCTGACCCTTTCGCTTCTGTCATATACCTTACTGTACAGTTCATCAGATTCCATTAAATCCCTTAGTTTATTAAACCAGTCCTCCATCTGCGGGGGGTCTCCTCCTTTTCCATTTTTTGCTAAAACAAGCCTAGCCGCCGCAGCAATAAAGTATAACAATTTCACCTTGTTTTTATCCCACCCTTCTTTGGTAAAATTTAGTAGATAAGTTTCTGGCTTATAATCAAATTTATCCTGTAGAATTTTTTGAGTATGCCGATGTACCTCTTTCCAAAACCTTTGTACTTTATCACATGACCACCAACAATGAAAGTAGGTCCCCACATGCGTTTTACATTTCCAGCAGTTGCTATTAACATTAGGGTAAAACCTAGCTATTTTCCATGGGGTCATGTGCCACCTATAAAACATTTTGTACCACCTCTACCCAAATTTCTTGACCCCAGATATCACATTGTAAATGGTGGAAAGGGGAGCGTGGCATTTGTTTCAACCTCAGATTTATTCTTTTTTAAAAGTCTGTGCAATTTGTGTTTTTTTAAAAAAAAAATCATCATACTACTTCTGGAATACTCTGTGCTCTTCCAGGCCCAGAATAACTTCATTGAGGTCCACTCTGACGTCCCTGAATCGGAAAAATCTCACTCAGGCACCACCCAGAGCCTCCAGCAGAAGGAGCTCAATCAGGAAGGAGATGGGGCTGCATCCTTGCAGGGTAAGGAGGGGCCCTTCTGGGAGTTTGAGTATTTTATGCCAATGCAAATTCCCCTTCAGGGGATTGTAGCACTCCCACAATCAGTTTGAGCTAGAGAAGGCATACATGTAGGGTCATTTCGGCTTGTAAGGAATATATAGGTATGATTTGGAGGCTAAAGGTGTGATTTGGAGTTTTCTTTATAGATATACTTCTACATTTGCATACTGTTGGGTGGGACTGAAAGGTCAGCCGTACAATGTGTTGCCAGGTGGGACCCGAATTTAAGATGAGCCCTGAAACTGAGCTGGAAGACAAACAGACAACCAAGAGTAACTTGAGTCCATTGAACTACCAAGCCCAGTTTTCCGTCTTCCCAGGGTTAAAAGGGAAAGCACAAATCTGGGAAAATGGGATGGCTAGGCTTTCCACCTACAAGCCACAGTGGACCTCAACAAAAAGGATGGTTGACGCAAACTGAGGGCCAAAAGGAAATTTATTGGAACAATCAGCATAAAACTGATGGCTTAAGCTTGGTTAGTCGCAATGTCCAAAAAGGGATTTCAGCCCCGATGCGTCAAGTAACATCAAAGGCGGTACCTCGTCAAAGTCCAAAGGTGTCCTGTTGTCTCCTGGAGTG
>JARBWK010002096.1:0-16223 GCA_030556195.1 Anolis apletophallus
AAGTGGCATGTTTTAGAATCCCAAAATGGTGAATCGTAAATCAAATGGGGGATTTTTTGATTAGTATATCAAAGACTTACAAAAAATTCCCAAAAATTTCTGAAATGTAACTTAATTACTTACGAAATTTCGTTAGTAGTTCTAAAGTAGGCAAAGCAGGGAAACAGGACTGATACTGTTTTAAACACAGGCAAATCAAGGGCAACATTTCCCTGGTTTTCTTGCAGGGAGATATAAAGCATTAATATATTATTATTATTAATATTATTAAAGGACAGGGTTCCTTTTGCAGGGACACATATAATGCATTAATATATTATTAATATTATTAAATAAATGCCTAGGCCTACCTCTGGTGCAAGCCTTGCTAATCTGTAGAGTTCTCCTCACTCCATCTTTTTTCCCCATTCAGTTGTACCATAGCAGTCTAGGACCTCCGTTGGAACTCTATGGCTTTTTCTGGATTCTGAACTCTTCCTTCTCCTCTCCATGCTCTTTTCACTCCTGCTGCCCTTCTCTCAGCAGTTCTTATGTCCTCCTACTCTGTTCTTCTATCTAAACTCCTTCCTGGGTGTTTAAATCGCTTTTTCGTCAGTCCTCCAGCCCCTCTAGGAGTGCCGATCTGGATCTCTCTATGGTTTCCGGCTCCTTTTTCACTTCCTGAGGAGGCCTTCCACTCTAATTAGGCTTCAAGCATGGAAAGGCCCTGATTTCACTGTGAGTTATGTCTGCAAAGCTATTTTGGAGGGGACATTTTTCCTGTTTAATAATCTAACGAAATATTTAATAATCTAACGAGAATTTTGGGCCCAGGGTGCGTAAAGAAAGTCCACTTCCGGGATTGGCCTTGCGATACGTATAAACTTGAAGGCCCATTACATATGAATCACTTACGATTTCTTTTAATTTCCGTTTCATTTTTTACATGCCTACTAAACAGCTCAATCACATTGAGTCTGTGGGTCTACTGCAGTAGGGAATAACAAGACACAAAACAGCAAATATTAAAATCAGTAGGAGATGCTAATATTAATAGAATGCTGTTGTGCCATTTCTGACTCATGAATTGGCATTTTCTTGGGCTGAGAATATGTGACTGCCCCAAGGTCTCCTGGTGCATTTCCATGGCTGAGAATTAGGCCTGTTTGATAAATAAAAGAAGAAGTTCAAAACTCGTTCCAGATGTGGGGGCGCTGGCTTCCAATCTGAATGACTTCTGAAATTTTTCCGGAAAATTTTTCGAATTTCCCAAATTAATGCCAAAATTTCGAATGGCCGTTAATGGCGGACACACACATGTTTAACCCAGTTTGGATGGGGATGTCTTCCCTCCACATCAGAACTGGGGCGACAACCGTGTTTAACCCAGTTTGAATGTTGCTGTCACCCCAGTTCTGATGCGGAGGAAAGGACATCCACCTCCAAAGTGGGTTAAATCAGTGGTTTTTTTTAACCTTTTTTGAGCCGCGGCACATTTTTTACATTGACCAAATCCTGGGGCACACCACCAACCAAAACGACACAAAATGACACTCTAACACAGTAATACATATAGTTAATACGTTTTTAGATGTATTTATACACTCAGTGTGAAACCTGGGCCTGTTTCGATGAACACAACATATATATGACCTCCTCTCACATATTTATACATGGCTATCATGTCTTCTCTCAGCCTTCTCTTCTTCAGGCTAAACATGCCCAGCTCTTCAAGCCGCTCCTCATAGGGCTTGTTCTCCAGACCTTTGTGAAATTTCACCCTGAGTGAAACTTGCTTCCAGTTAACTATGGATATCATGAAGCTGTTATAAACAGATCCTTGGGGGGGGGGACTCTCGAGAAATCCAGTAAAATAGTAAAAAAGAAAACATTTCCAAGCGGAGAGGTTCAATTTGTTTCTTGGAAACCTGTGAGGGGGTGCTAGGAGGGGGGGTGCCAATTCCCCACGGCACACCTGATGATCGCTCACGGCACACTGGTTGGGAAGCAGTGGGTTAAACAGCCAATGAGAGGAAAGCACCTTGGGAAGGGCAGGAATCTAATGCCGATTCCTTTCCGAAAAAGGCAGTGGTGGCTTCAAAATGGCAGTGGTGGCTTCAATGGGATGCCCAGAGCCACCCATTCCGCTGCCTCTCTTTGAGGGAGAGCCGCTGATCCCGGCCCCGTCGGTGAAGAGCCTCGGTGTGATACTAGACTCGAGACTCTCACTGGAGGCCCAGGTTGCTGCGACAAGTAAGGGAGCTTTTTTCCACCTACGCCAGGCACGTCAACTGGCACCTTACCTTCCATCAGATGCGCTGGCTACGGTAGTCCATGCCACAGTGACATCACGGCTGGACTACTGTAATGCCTTGTACGTGGGGTTGCCGCAGTCAACCACTCGTAAAATCCAGCTAGTGCAGAATGCAGCCGCCAGACTCCTCACCGGGACACCACTGAGATGCCATATCGCGCCATCTCTACAGCGCCTGCACTGGCTGCCAGTCGAGCTCAGAGCCATCCACAAGATCTTGTCGCTTACCTTTAAGGCCCTCCATGGCGCCGGCCCAGCTTACTTAAAAGACCGCTTGTTCGAACCAGTTCATTTAAGGTCGCCGCGTTCAGGAAACAGGGACCTTCTCCGCATCCCAGGTGTGAGTGAGGCCCGCCTCGACACCACGAGACGGAGAGCCTTTTCCATCGCGGCCCCTGTTCTTTGGAACTTGATGCCGGCGGAGCAGAGAGCTATCCGGGACATGCCCCAGTTCCTGACCGCATTGAAGACCTGGCTCTTCCGAAAGGCTTACGGCTAAGGACACCCTCCAGACTTAGCCCGAGTTACTGGAACTATTTTAACTAATTTTCCTATTCTTTTAGCTTTTAACTATTGAACTCTTTTATGTGTTTTATGTGTAAGTCGCCCGGAGCACTGACGTGGAGGGCGACTCATAAATAATACAATCAATCAATCAATCAAACATGGCAAATTCAGTTCCGGGTTGCTTACATCGCTTCGAAACCATTTCAAAAGTGAATGCAATCCGAATTCATTCCAATTTTATGAGCATTCTGATGAACCTACCCCAGGCCTACTGAGAAGGGACCTGAACGCCGCTCTCCAGGGTCCTAGTCCAATGCTCAAACCACTACCGCCTGTGTTTTCATATTCACCAAACTGTTGCGGCACAAATCTTGGGAAACCAGCAATATATTGCAGTGAAAGAGGAGTACATATTTTAAAATAGTATCAGAGAAGAACAAACAACACCCAGTGGACCAAGGTCTGTGCTAATAAATCGCATTACTCACCGCTCCCTAAATGGCTCGGCCTTAGATAGCTGGCGTAATTCAATTATAAGGAGGCTTCCTTTAAACAGGCAGGGCCTGTCAGAGCTTGAGTGCACAACTAAGGGCATTGCATACGGACAACCAATGGTGTGTTGCTGTAGGTTTTTCAGGCTATATGGCCATGTTCCTGACGTTTCACCTGCATCTATTGCAGGCATCCTCAGAGGTTGTGAGGTCTTTGGGAAACTATGAAAATTGGGTTTATATATCTGTGGGATGTCCAGGGTGGGGGAAATATCTGGGACATTCATTCCACAGATATATTAACCCAATTTTCCTAGTTTTCATGCATTCAGCAGCGGAAACCCTCGAATCCCTGGAATCTGGGACACCAAAATTATATTGTGCACACCTGTAATCCGGTGTGTCTGACTTCAGCCAAGCATGCCCAGCTTCTCAGAAGGATTCATGGTTTGACCTTTGAAGTCCAGCTTTCCTCCTCCTTCTTGAATGGCTTTGCTCAGAACTGGGCTCAGGTGAATCAGTAGTTCCTGAAATGGACATCCAAGTGCCACCTCTGTGTTGATGGAGGCAGGCAGGATTTTCCCCGGGTACTGGTTGTGGGGGGTCGGGAGCAGGTGAGGGTTTTGCCCTCCTTTCTGCTAGAGATCCCCGTGTACAACTGGTGGGCCACTGTGTGACACAGAATGCTGGACTAGATGGGCTGAGGCCCGATTCAGCATGGCTCTTCTTATTTTCTCATGTTCTTATGTTCTTATGTTCTTATGTTCTTATGTTCTTATGTTCTTATTCCAGGTGAAAAGATCTGTCCCAAACAGAAGAGAAGAGTGGCTTATGACTTCTCCCAATGTAGAGGAGACACGATCCTCCTACCAGGCCCGGATTACCCATAAGGCCACACTAGTCCATGGCCTATGGGCGTAGGCCTAGGGGGGAGCCAGATCAAGGACCAAAAATATATATGTTCAGACAAAACCGCAACATGCGGCATGATGACTCTCTCTCTCAATCTCTCAGGGGAGGGCGGGGGTAGAGTGCTGCGAGGGGGCAGGGGAGGAGGGAATGGTGCCCCCCCATCGCCCCACCCCCTTGTCAAGGGAGAGCGCAAGGAGGAGGCAGAGGGAAGCCCCCGTGGCCGCTTCCGGGCATACGCGGCACGAGGGAGGGAGCGAGGCGAGCGCCGCAGCCTTTGTCTCCTCCACCATGTTCCTGGGTGCTGCAGCGGCGGGGGGCCTTCCTTTCTCCTCCTCCGAGGAGGAAGGAAGGGAAGCCTGGGGCCACTGCGGCACTCAGGAACATGGCGGAGGAGGTCGCGGCGTTTGCACCCTCCCTACTGCTGCGCATGCGCGGCAATGGCCACAGGGGTGGGGCTTCCCTTCCTTCCTCCTTGGAGTGTCAGTGGACTCTGCTGCCTGGAAATCCATTGGAGTCTGCTTCCCTGGAAGATTTAAGCAGAGGCTGGATGTCCATCTGTCAGGAGGGATTGGATGGTGTCTTCCTTCGTGGCAAAAGGGGTTTGGATTGGATGGCTTTCCAAGTCTAGTGGTTTCTTCTGGAGTTCCATTCTCTGGAGGTTTTTAGCCGAGCCTGGATGGCGACCTCTCTGAAGAGCTTTGGTGGTGCTTTCCTGCCAGGCAGGTGGGAGTTGGACTAGATCAGGGCTGTCCAACTGGTGGCCCGGGGGCCGTATACGGCCCACCAGCCCCTTCCCTACGACCCCCTAAACTCAGAGGATACCCAGAGCATATTCTCCTTAAAGCGAAACAAAAAGCGGACAGGGTCCCTAGAAACGTGCTCTTCACCTCCACACCAAAACCGGTCACCAACAGACTGGTTTGGCCAGTAACACTCACGAAACAGTCACCTGAAATCATCAATATAGTAAAAAAATATTGGCCCCTCATTCAGGACAACCCAGGCCTTGAAGCCCCCCCAATGGTGGCTTACAAGAGGACGAAAAATATTAAAGACACTCTAGTACACTCAGCATTGAAACCAGCCATCAAGAAAAGCAATCTGACCCCCAAAACCCACCCATGTGGCCATTGTGCCCAGTGTCCGTTTGTCTTTCCTGGGAAGGAAATTTTCAGCCCGGGCAAACAAAGAAACTTCACACTAACCACCTTCTGCACTTGCCAAAGCGAGTCCCTGATATACTGCCTGATCTGCACGTGCGGCCTTCTTTACGTGGGCCAAACGGGGAGGAGCTTACGTACGAGGATCTCGGAACACCGTTCGAGAATTCGCCAACACTCAGAGGATTCTCCATTATATGTACATTACAAGACCTATCATCACGGTCCGAATGACCTCCAATTCTGCGGGTTAGAAATTGTCAAAACTCCACCCCACGGGGATGCCCACAAGACACTATTGAGGGCAGAAAGCAAATGGACGGTCCTTTTAAAAAACCGAGCAACCGTGGGGCCTAAATGAAAAAAATTCCCATTAACAACCTTCTTCTTTAAATATGAAAAATCCCATTAACAACCTTCTCCTTTAATTACCCCACCTGCAGAACTCCCATACCTAGTATATTCTTCCCCACTTACCTGTGTTTGTGCATTTGCCCCACCTATTGAGGTGGAATACACCAGAGATCCTTTCTCTAAGGTAATTATCATGTGTTTGTAGTACCTTTGTAGTACCTTTGTGCTCCCATTCGCTACTATGTTATATAAATACCATGGTCACTTTATTTGAATGCTGACATTATGTACTTTGAATGTATGTTATATGCGACCTTATATCTTTGTTAGATTCTCGCCGCTTGCCATGTGATGCACTGTTAGGGAATCAATACTTTGGCCTTGAAAAAGACCCGGGGGGGTCGAAACGAGGTGGGACTCCTGTACACTTGTGTCCTCGTCGGCCAGAAGACTTAGCAGACACCACCTGAGAAACCAACTCTCCACATTGGGGACGCTACGAAGCCCAGGATTGGGGTTTGACAGTGTGCCTGCCTTCCATTTCCCATTGGATTACAAATACCCATCGGGGTTGGATTATAAATACCCATTGGGGTTTAGAAAACTTACTTTGCGGCGTTACTCCACCTTTTCATCCCACCCAGGAACTGGGAACTTATTTTGTTTACATGGATATTCTAATTATAAGGGATTGAAACATGGTTGTATTTAAGGCACCCAATTGGGGTTGATATGTTGATTTGCCTGCAACTCCTCAGGAGTAATTATTGAATACAATATCCTTTAAGTGAATCCAGTGTTTGGATACTTTTTCTGTGATTTGTACCTTCCCAGCTGCTGCCTCACTCGGTCGTCGCCTCTGCTCGTGGTCCGGCTGCTCCTGGATCCCGCGCGTTTGGGAAGGTAGGCTAACCTTTATGTTATTATTATGTAATTGTGTATTTGAATGCCCCCCTGCATTTAATATTAGTAAAATATTATATTTAATTGTATGCATGCCCCTTTTGAATGCCCCCCCTGCATTTAATGTTAGTAAAATATTATATTTATTTTATAATTAATAATGCAACTAGGAATTGTAAGTAAATTGGAGCTGGGGGAGGGGTGGGGGCGGAGCCGGGGGCGGAGCCAGGGCGGGGCAGACCCTACGGCCCCCCAGGTCATCAGTGGCCGGAATTCAGGCCCCTGGGCCGGTATAAGTTGGACAGCCCTGGACTAGATGATCACTGTCAATCCTTCCGACTCTGTCATTCTACGAAATACAAGCATCTTGCGAGACTTTTGGGATCCTGCAATGGTGCCGTCGGCATCCTCTCCTCGCTCTCCTTCCCTGGAGTCCTGCTCTCCTTTCCTCTCTGGAAACCATTGAGATTCCGGGCCCGTGCCGGCCTTCCCCGCCTGGCCAGCGATCCCCATTCATCAGCGCTTCCTTGTTCAGCTTCAATTAAATTCTATCGTGCTCCGAGGTGATGGAGGGCCAGGCTGAGTCTGGAATTTCAATGCAAGCAAAGGGCCTGTAAATACGCCGCGGAGGATAAATTGGCCATCAGTGGGGCTGAGAGGAGGCGAGGACGCCGAGGAAAAGTGTGTGATTACACCTGGCTATTTATATGCTTGGACGCGGCTGAGCTGCTACTAGGGACTGGGGCAAAGTTTCTAAGAGGCAAGAACGAGAGGGTTTCTTTCTTTTTTCTTTCTTTTTCAAAGCCTGCCTCTTCTTTTCCTCTTCTTTTTATTTAATTCCTCTCTTTGTTTTACATGTTTGCAAATAAATGTTCAGACTCGCAGATCGTGCCTTAAAGCTGCGATCATGCTGCTCAGAAGGGCAGGCTTGGTACCCAACAGCAAAAACACGGGAAAGGATTGGGAATGGGAACGCAATGAAGGAATGGTAGATTTAGTCCAGCGTTTCTCAACCTGGGGGTCAGGACCTCTGGGAGGGGGTTTCAGAGGGGTCTCCAAAGACCAAAACAGTTCAGTGGGGCGTTTTTCTGTCCAACAGCAATCAAAATCAATGCGGGAAACCACTTTTCTTCACAATTCAATTCGATTTATTTTCAATCTTTCAATCCTTCAAAATTATATTATAGTGGATAGTGGAATGCAGATCTATATGACATCAAAACATTGGTATATTTCCTTCACAAAATTATAATCCATAAGGCAATTTTTTTCCCATCATCCTTATATAATCCGGATCAAAACCAATGTTGGGTCGACGGTTTTATAGGTCCGACTGCATGGAAGAGTGGCTGCGTCCACATATATATGTATATGATTGATGATTTGGGATATCGGACCAGTGGATTTGTGCAGTGGATTATTGTGTGACAGGTCGAAGAAGCTGGAAGCTTGCGAAACGGCAGAGCCTATCCCAGCTGGATGGGGTGCTTCTCAAAGGGGCGGAGCCATACTGTGCCAAGCCCCGCCCCTCTCCTGGCTTCAGCGCTACCACAGCTTCTTCAGGCTTGGGGAGGGTAGTGCCAAGCCAGTAGTGGCTATCTATGCCTCTGGCTTGGCACTACCCTCCTCTGGCCTGAAAGCTGTGGTAGAGCTAAAGCCAGGGAGAGGGCAGAGCCAGGCCGCCAAGCCCTGCCCCTCCCAGCTTCAGGCGCTACCACAGCTTCTCCAGGCTTGAAGAGGGTAGTGCCAAGCCAGTAGTGGCTATCTATGCCACCTCTGGCCTGGCACTCTCTTTCCCTGGAGAGCTGTGGTAACTAAAGCCAGAGGGGGAGGGCAGAGCCAGGCCGCGCCAAGCCCTGCCCCTCCCCAGCTTCAGCGCTACCACAGCTTCTCAGGCTTGAGGGGTGGTGCCAAGCCAGTAGTGGCTATCTATGCCACCTCTGGCTTGGCACTGTTCTTCCTCAACCTGGAGAAGCTGTGGCAAGCTAAAGCCAGAGGGGGAGGGGCAGAGCCAGGCCGCGCAAGCCCTGCCCCCCCCTTCAGCGCTACCACAGCTTCTCAGGCTTGAAGAGGGTAGTGCCAAGCCAGTAGTGGCTATCTATGCCTCTGGCTTGGCACACCCTCTCTAGCCTGGAGAAGCTGTAGAACTAAAGCCAGAGGGGAGGGGGCAGAGCCAGGTCCGCGCCAAGCCCTGCCCTCCCCAGCTTCAGCGCTACCACAGCTTCTTCAGGCTTGAGGGGTAGTGCCAAGCCAGTAGTGGCTATCTATGCCACCACTGGCTTGGCACTACCCTCCTCTAGCCTGGAGCTGTGTAGAGCAAAAGCCAGGGGGAGGGGGCAGAGCCAGGCTGTGCCAAAACGCTCCCCCTCCCCAGCTTCAGCGCTACCACAGCTTCTCCAGGCTTGGCCAGGTAGTGCCAAGCCAGTAGTGGCTATCTATGCCACCACTGGCTTGGCACTACTCCCTCCTCTAGCCTGGAGAAGCTGTGGCTGCACTAAAGCCAGAGGGGGAGGGGGCGAGCCATGCCACGCAAGCCCCGCCCCTCCCCAGCTACAGCTCTACCACAGCTTCTTCAGCCTTGAGGAGGGTAGTGCCAAGCCTGTAGTGGCTACTAGCTATGCCACCACTGGCTTGGCATTGCCATCCTCAAGCCTGGAGAAGCTGCTGGGAGCTCTAAAGCCAGAGGGGAGGGGGCGGAGCCAGGCCATGCCAAGCCCTGCCCCCTACCCCAGCTTCAGCGCTACCACAGCCTCTCCAGGCTAGAGGAGGGTAGTGCCAAGCCAGTGGTGGCTATCTATGCCACCACTGGCTTTGGCACTACCCTCCTCTAGCCTGGAGAGGCTGTTAACACTAAAGCCAGAGGGGCGGGCCATGCCATGCCAAGCCCCACCCCTCTCCCAACTACAGCTCTACCACAGCTTCTTCAGCCTTGAGGGGGATACTGCCAAGCCAGTAGTGGGTACTAGCTATGCCACCACTGGCTTGGCACTACCCTCCTCAAGCATGGAGAAGCTGTGGTAGAGCTAAAGCCAGAGGGGGGTGGAGCCAGGCCATGACAAGCCCCGCCCCCTCCCCTTGCTCCGCCCTGCTTCTCTCTCGGTAGATCTTTCTGACTTGGTTTTATTATAAGGAGCTCGCATGCTGAAAAAGTGTGGGCGTCCCTGGTCTTAGTGATAGTGTGTAATGGAAAGCCCCCCGTGTTCAATCTGATCTGATCTGACCTGCAGCAGATAGTTCCACTGTTCCTGGAGGTTCCAATTGGGCCAAGCATCGCTGGGAGTGTGGCAACAACAGCAGTTCAACAAGCAATCGCTCTTTTCTCTGCTTCTTTCCCCTGACCGTAACATTGTAACAAATCCCCCCCCCAAAAGAAACACTAGATTGCAACTTTTCCTCTCCATAGTGATACATTAAGTCCTTTACTGTCTCCAGCTCTCTCCAATCAAGAACCTTTCCTTTCCTGGCCCGTAGATCACTGCAGGCTCACCCAGGATGTTCTTACAGCATCCTGGGGAGGCCGAAACTGCGTTCCTTTGTACTGCGGATACTGAAACCCATTGGGCCCCCATATCCATGAGTGAACGGATCACCTCCATTTTGATGCCATATTTTTTCTAGACTAATTCTAAGACTAACTGCTATCTTGCTTTTGCTCTTTGGGCCCCTGCACGCCGGGAATTACCTGTTTTTTGTCATAAACAAATACGGTTAAAAGGGAGTCCAGCTGATTGTCAATTCATGGCTCCTCACTGCATCGGCCGGTCCTGCCGCCATCCGGTGAACATCCAGAAGCTGTGACCCAGGGGACTGGCTATGGTCAACCCATAGGACCAAAATGCTGGGCGACCAAAAGGAAGGAGGAAGTCCTGGTGGCTCTTTGTCATGGAGGATGGAGCGATAGCGCCCCCTGTGGCTGGACTTGCCTTCCATGGCACCCGAACAGCTGAACACCGAGTCAAAACAACACACCTCCTTTCTGTTCTGTCTGTCTGCCTATCTGTGTATTGTCTATAGCAAAAGGGCATTGAATCTTTGTTGTGTATGTGTACTGTGATCCGCCCTGAGTCCTCTTCGGGATGAGAAGGACGGAATATAATTAAATTATTTATTTATTTTATTTATTTACTTTATTTATATTTCACTCTTCTCACCCCGAAAGGGAATCAGAGCGGATTACAGGTACACATACTAGCAGACAATTCCTGCTGTTTTTCACATACACAACACATATAGACGAACAGAGGCAAACTCTGGCCACCAGGGGGAGCTGACACACTCCTCATCTCTCAGCGTCCCTTGTTGTTCCTTCCGCATTCCTTAGTATTATTATTATTATTCTTTCAATGTCAACAGTAGACTCCTCCTATTGATGCAGCCCAGACTTGTGTTGACTTTTTTAGCTGCTGCATCTTGGGCAGCTAGATCAGGGCTGTCCAACTGGCGGCCCGGGGAGAGGCGCCCATCCCCGGGCTCTGCGCCTCCCTTCTTGCTTCTCTCTGTGATCACAGAGAAAAGCAGGAAGCGAGGCGCTGCCCTCCGGGGAGAAGAGCCCGGGGACTGAGGCCTCGCCGCTCCCGCCCTGCCCCCCCCCATGGCCGCCCCCGCAACCGCCCCCGCCCCCACTGCGGCCCCCCAGGTCATCAGTGACCTGCATTCCGGCCCTTGGGCTGGTAGATGTTGGACTGCCCTGAGCTAGATAACACCAACAACCAGCTTTCTTTTGGAAAGCCCCAGAGGACCAAGAGGTTGAATCCATGTACAGGAAAAATATACTCTGCACTCATTGACCTTTCTGCTTTGCTGCATTTTTTTTGTAATATCACCTGCACTGAGTTGAGAGCCGTCTGTTGCTCTCTCATCTCTCCCTTCCTGCTTCCAAACCATTTTGTGCTCCCAAAATAGCCATTTCTGCCAGATGCCCAATGTGTGTTTTGATTCCAGAGAAAAATGCTTTCCCCATCACTGAAAGGTCACCAGTGGGAAGAAAAGGTTGGCGTTCTTTGTATCTCTATCTCGCTTTTGGTCCTTGGCAGGCTCTTTGTAAATGAGCGCCAGGAGTCTTCTGGGCTCCCAGAAAGATGCCATATATTGGAAATGAGTTGAAAATACAGATGCAGAGGAATTTAGCCTGGGTAAATACTAGGCCTGGTTAGGTTCGTCGGACTGCTCGTAAAATCGGAATGAATTCGGATTAAATTCACTTTTGAAGCCGTTTTGAAGCGAGGTAAGCAACCCGGAAGTGAATTTGCCATTTCGAAGCCACCACGCCATTTTTGGAAAGGAATCGGCGGGTTTCCCTTCCCTGGCCTTCCCTTCAGTTTTGTGGCTCGCACCAGTTCTGACGCAGAGGGAAGGACCTCTGCACCCAAACTGGGTGTTTAACCCAGTTTGGATGCAGATGGCTTCCCTCCGCGTTGGACCTGGGGCAAGAGCCGCACAAGGCTGTCATGCCAGTCCTGACGTGGATGGAAGGACCTCCGCGCCCAAACTGGGCGTTTAAGCAGTGTTGTTTCTTTCCTACTGACAGTGCTGTTCCTTTCTTACTGTGCATGCATGCAGGCCAGGATTACCCATAAGGCCAGCCTAGGCCATGGCCTAGGGGTGCAAGCCGGGGGCATAGATCACGGATCAAAAAAATATGTTGAAACAAATAAAAACTCAACGCGCATGGAGATGAGGAAGGAAGGATACCGGAGGTCCTCCTTTTTGGCGGCGCCCCTGCCCCTTCCTGAATACTGGCTCCTGCCTCTGCTATTGTTGCGCAAACGGCGTATGCACAGGGGCTCGACACTGGCGATGACGTCGACACGAGGAACAATTAGCTCCCTCGATGCCGACAGCATCCACTTGCCGGCTCCTTCATTGCAAGTACAGGAAACTCCATTGAGCAGTCTGCGCATGGGCTAACACCATGAAAGCTGGTATTCCTCCTCCAACACAAGGAGGAGACTCCTCCTTACTGGAGAGAGAAGCGCAACTGCCGGCTACGGCACATGTGCAAACCCCAGTTCAGGAGAGAAGCCCAACGCGACAAGCCCCGGTATCGGGGAGAAGCGCGGCATCGGTACAGCTGCTGACTACAACGCATGCGCAATCCCCGATACCGGGTAGGAGCCAAGTGCCTCAAGCCCCGGCATCGGGGAGGAGGCTCCTCCCCCCATGCCTGTATCCATAGTGCCTGCCGAGAGGGAAACTGGACCTAGTGGGGACACACTGGGAGAGCTAGATGTGGGGCCCTAAGGGGGACGAGCGGATGAAAGGATGTGGGGAGGGGGGCGCGTGCAGTAGAGGTTGGCTTAAAGGGGGCGTAATTCCAAAGTGTGGCCTAGGGCACAAAAAGTTGTTAATCCGGGCCTGTATGCGTGTCTGCCATTAACGAAGCCATTCCGAAATTTCCGAAAAAAATGATAAAATTTCCGCATTTTGGGGGGGGGAAATTCAGAAGTCATTTAGATTCGAACTGCCAGCGCCCCCTACATTCGCCTACATTCGCAATGGGTTTTGAACCATTTTTTCCCCTTGATCAAACAGTCCTACGAAATACCACCCAGGCTCCACCTAGCATTTTCAAGGTGACAGGAAACACATTTAACACATTTTTTGTTCCCAATTTTTAAATGTCATTTCCTAATTGATTCTATCATCAAAACATGGAAAACATGGAAAAGGTTTCTTGAACTGCAAAAACATCCTGCAGCACAAGTTGCGATCTCTCTCTCGGCATTACTTCGCGAACGAAGATTCTTAGGAAGGGCACATCCCACGCTTTTTACAAGCACGTTGATGGCTAAAAAGGCCAATCTGAGATAGGCAAGTTCAGTTGCAGAAAGCACAGCAAAAAGTCTCCTTGGGTGATGCTATTTCCAAGTTGCGGTTCTTTCTGCGTTGTCGTTTCTCCAATTAGGTGTGTCTTCCCGATGTGAGGCCAGGGTGGACCATTGTTGGTGATCAATCTGGACGAGCCTGAGATGCTGTTTCAGGGAGTCCTTATATCTCTTTTTGGGGGTGCCTCTCTTGCGCTGACCCGTGGTGAGTTCACCATAGAGTAGTATCTTTGGGAGGCGGTGGTCCTCCATCCTAGAGACGTGCCCTGCCCAGCACAGCCGTGTTTATTTATTTATTTATTTATTTATTCAGGCTTCTATGCCGCCGACTCCCGGGGGCTCGCGGCGGCTCACAGAGCCAAAGGCACAGTAAAAACAAAACAATAAGAACAATAAAAACAATAAAAACAGTTAAAATAGCAGTGGTAGAAGGAACAGCAACACAGTTCAGCAATAGCATACTTAAAGATACACGGGGCTACTCGTCAAAGGCCTGCTTGAACAGATGGGTTTTGCATGCCCGTCTAAACGGGAGCAGGTCCCTCAAGGCCCTAGTTTCAGCCGGGAGGGCGTTCCACAGCGTAGGAGCTATGACAGAGAACGCCCTCCGGCGGGTGGATGTTAGGCGTGCCAACTTTGTCGATGGTATCTCCAGGAAGTTAGCATCCTCGGACCGTAGTGATCTCGATGGGCAATATGGAGTGAGACGGTCCCTCAGATACGCTGGCCCCAGGCCGTATAAGGCCTTAAAGGTAAGAACCAACACTTTGAAGGCGATCCGGTGCTCAATTGGCAGCCAGTGCAGATCCTGCAAAACAGGTGTTATATGGCGACCTGCTGGCGTGCCAGACAGGAGCCGGGCGGCAGTGTTCTGCACCAGCTTGAGCTTCCGGATTGCCGACATAGGAAGGCCAACGTAGAGCGCGCTGCAGTAGTCTAGTCTTGAGATGACCGTGGCTTGGATCACCGTGGCTAGGTCGTTCCGGGAGAGGTAGGGGGCCAGCCTCCTTGCCTGTCGGAGGTGGAAGAAGGCCACCTTGCTGACCGCAGAGACCTGGGCCTCCATGGTCAGCTGGGAGTCCAGATGGACTCCCAGGCTCTTCACGGCAGGCGATGGGCGTAACGCCTCACCGTCCAGGGTCGGAAGCTGGACATCCACCCCACCCGGGCGGCCCAGCCACAAGATCTCCGTGTTCTCAATAGCATGGCCTCGACGCTGGTGATCCCTGCTTGCTCAAGGACAGCAACATTATAACAACAAGTTGCTATAGTTTTTCAACAAATATCTCATTGAGTCTCAACCAATCCAACATAGGTTGTGGCAGCCACAAAAACAAAGTTTCTGGAGGATTGCAATGACTTTCAAATTAAGTACCACACGATTAAACAGGAAACAACACTTTCAAGTCAGGAACAGATGTGTTTTTTTTCCAAATCTTGTTAGATAGTGTTATATACGATGTGTCTTTTTATCCTCTTGCTTCCATCTCTTCACTGATCACATCCCACCTGCTGGGAGCCCTGCGGTTTCCTGTTAACTCCTTTTCCCAGCGTGAAATGGATAGTTATTACTAAAAATATTAAGAGGATGGTTCCTTTTCTCCAGGAGGAAGAAGAGGAGCCATTAGACAGAAGCAACCTTGGGGTTTGGCCAGTCAACCCATTCCCGACTCACCTGAGAGGAGTATTGTCCAGCCCAAATTGTATGAGAGTGTCAAAGGCCTTACTGAAATCAAGATACACTCCATACAGAGGTGATCCCTCATGTCCAAGTAGGACGGCCTTCCAAGTGTAGGGTCTTGGCAGTGGGTCCATAGGTGACTACAGAGACCTATTCTGGATCTGCATGTTCTTCCTCAGTTCTTCCATCGGTTACTACAGTGTTTTTCAACCTTTTTTGAGCCGCGGCACATTTTTTACATTTACCAAATCCTGGGGCACACCACCAACCAAAATGACACAAAATGACACTCTAACACAGTAGTACATATAGTTAATATGTTTTTGAATGTATTTATACACTCAGTGTGAAATCTGGGCCTGTTTCGATGAACACAACCTAGATATCCTGGCAGGAATGGCAGAAAGACACACACGAAAGTCTTGCTCAACAGCTGTCAGTCTCTCTCTGTGTTCTTATGCATCAATAAGGAAGGAAGGAAGGAAGGAAGGAAGGGAGGAAGGAAGGAAGGAAGGAAGGGAAGAGAGAAGGAAGAATGGAGTCAAAGAGCAAAGAAAGGGAGGAAAGAAACAGGTAAAGAAGGAAGAAAGAAAAAGGAAAAGAAGAAAAGAAAAAGAAAAAGAGGGAAGGAAGGAAAGAGGGAGGGAAGGAGAGAAAGAGGGAGGGGAAGGTTGGCCACAGCACCGCGTGGCGGGTATATCTAATAGATTTATATAGCATATATAGAGCAGATATATATATATATATATATATATATATATATATATATATATATAATAAAGGGGTTCCCGTCATGGAACGACCGTCCCAAACAGAGAAACCTTACAATGCAGAAACACCAAACTTGCCATCAGAAATAGGCCTCAAGCAAGGTAGGTTTGTAGCAAAGAAACTTTCCCCCCCAAAACCTAAAAGGCCCCCAAAATAATGAGTAAAAAACCCTACATTTCCCAGCATCCTCCGGGGCTGCCAACGACTCTCCCAGCCTCTACATTCTGACAACATGATTGGCTGCCAATAAGGGCGGTTGCATAACTCCTGTACTGGCCAGCCAACATGAACATTCCGACCCATAATAAACTGTCAGAGGAGGATAAG
>JARBWK010002097.1:0-16221 GCA_030556195.1 Anolis apletophallus
GCCTCCAAGAGTCCGGCTTCAAGGGTGGGCAGCCAGCCATGTTTCCCTCACAAAGGGCAGAACGGCAGTTGGAAGGGGTTGGCCTCAGCAGCCAGCCAGAGGCAGCAGCCAATCAGAGCCCTGGCCCTGGCACCCTCAGCCAATCAGCTGCTGACACACCTCTCTCTCTCTCCAGCCAGCCCACCCCTTTCGAATCCTCCCACTGGGCCCACCAGCCTCCCGGGCAGACTGTGTCCAGAGGTCCTCCAGCCCTGTGGAGGAGAGGGCGCCTCAGCCTGAGCCTGGCCAGAGGAGGAGCCGGGTCCAGGGCAGGAGGAGTCCAGGCCCTTCCTCCACACCGCCACCTCCTCCCTCTCCTCCCTCCCAGGGTTCGTCCCAGGAGAGACCTTCGGACAGGGGATCTGGGCCAGGTGTGTTTGATTCCCAGAGAGGCAGGAAGGAAGTGGTTGACACCTGGCTGAGGTAAAAAGGAGGGAAAGAGGCCGAGGGGCAGCTGAGGGGGGCAAGCCAGGGGGAAGCCATTTTGTGTCCAGTCCTTACTGTTGTGATCTGCCTGGAAGGTGACAGGACACAGTATTATTATTATTATTATTATTATTATTATTATTATCCTGGTTATCTGTGGCCCACCCTCCAGGGGTTTGGGGCTCCCACAATTCGTCTCAGCCTCAGGATCAACAAGGCCTTGGAAACTTTGCCTTCCTTGAATCAAACCCTCTCGTATTGATCTTGCCTGCTTTTTCCCTCTGCCTACCATCGAGATCTTTTCGTATCACCTCACGAGGCGTCAAAATTAAGATATCCTCGGTGACTTTGACATCTAGGGAAACCTCAAGCTTGCCCTGCTCTGGGAGAAATGTCCTTGTCTCTTGGGGGTCTGTGTGGCTGCACGCCTGTGTCAAGCCCTCCATGTCTCCTCCGCAGGTGTGCCTGAGTCCAGACTTGGCGGCAGAGTCTCCAGGCATCACACGGAGAAGACAACCCCTGAATTCCTCCTCTCTGGAAGAAGGAGCCAGAAAGATGCCCCGAACAGGTTAACAAAGTCTCTCCCTTCCTTCCTTCCTTCCTTCCTTCCTTTCCTTTTTTTCCTTCTTCCTTTTCTTTTTCATTCCTTTCCTTCCTTCCTTTTTCTTTCCCTTCTTTCCTTTTCTTCCCTTCTTTTCCTTCTTTTTCCTTCCTTTCCTTCCTCATTTCCCTCCTTTCTTTCTTTCTTTCCCTCTTTCTTTCTTTCCCTCTTTCTTCTTTCCTTTTTCCTTCTTCTTCTCTTCCTTTCTTTCCTTTCCTTCTTTCTTTCCTTTCCTTCTTTGTCTTCCTCCTTCCTTCCTTCATTCCCTTTGTTCTTTCCCTCCTTCTTTCCTTTCCCTCCTTCCTTTCTCTTCATTCTTCTTTTCTTTCCTTCTTTCTTCCTTTCCTTCCTTTCCTTTTCATTTACCTTTCCTTCCTTTCTTCCTTCTTTCTTTCCTTCTTCCATTCTTTCCCATTTCTTTCCTTCCTTCCTTCTTTCTTTCTTTCTTCCTTTCCTTCTTTCTTTCTTTTCCTTCCTTCCTTCTTTTCCTTCTCCTTTCTTCTTCTTCTTTCTCCCTTCCTTCTTTTCTTTTCTTTTTCTTCTTTCCTTTTCTCTTCCTTCCCTTCTTCCTTCCTTCCCTCCTTTCCTTCCTTCCTTCCTTCCTTTCCTTTCTTCTTTCCTTCCTTTCCTTCTTTCCTTTCCTTCCTTCCTTTCCTCCTTTCCTTCCTTCTTTCCTTCTTTCTTTCCTTCTTTCCTTCCTTCCCTTCTTTCCCTTCCTTCCTTCCCTTCTTCTCCTTCCTTCCTTCCTTCTTTCTTTTTCTTACTTTCCTTCCTTTTTTCTTTCAATTCTTTCCTTCCCTTCTTTCTTTCTCTCCTCCCTTCCCTTTCTCTTCCTTCCTTCCTTTCTTTCTTTCCTTCCTTCCTTTCTTTCTTTCCTTCCTTCCTTCCTTCCTTTTCTTCCCTTCCTTCTTTCCTTCCTTCCTTTCCTTCTTTTCCTTCCTTTCCTTCCTTCTTTCTTTCCTTTTCTTCTTTCTGTCCTTTCCTTTCTTTTTGCTTTCCTTCCTTCCTTTCTTTCTCTTCCTTTCTTCCTTCTTTCCTTCCTTCCTTCTTTTCCTTCCTTCCTTTCTTCCTTCTTTCTTTCCTTTCTCCCTTCCTTCCTTCCTTTTTCTTTCCTTCCTTCCTTCCTTTCTTCTTTCTTTCTTTCTTTTCCTTTCTTTCTTCTGTCTTTCCTTCCTTCCCTTTTTTCCTTCTTTCTTTCCTTCCCTCCTTCTTTCTTCTTTCTTCCTTCTCTTCCTTCTTTCCTTCCCTTCCTCTCTTTTTCTTTATTCCTTCTTTCTTTCCTTCTGCCTTCTTTCCTTCCTTTTTCTTTTCTTTCCTTTCTTTCTTTCCTTTCTCCCTTCCTTCCTTTTTTCTTTCCTTCCTTCTTTCCTTCCTTCCTTTCTTTCTTTTCTTCCTTCCTTCCTTTCTTCCTTCCTTCCTTCCTTCTTTCCTTCCTTCCTTCTTTCCTTTCTCCTTTCCCTGTTTCTTTCTTTCCTTTCTCCCTTCGTTCCTTTTTCTTTCCTTCCTTCTTTCCCTGTTTCCTTCTTCTTCTTTTCTCTTTCTTCCTTTTTCTTCCTTCTTTCCTTTTCTTTCTTTATTCTTCCTTCCTTCCTCCCTTCCCTCCTTTCCCTTCCTTCCTTTCCTCCCTCCCTCCTTCCATCCATCCTTTCTTTCCTTCCTTCCTTCCTTTCCTTTTTTCTTTCCTCTCTTTCCTCCTTCTTTTTCCCTCTTTCCTTCCTTCTTTTCTTTCTTCATTTTCTCCTTTCTTCCTCCTTCTTCTTTCTTTCTCTCTTTCCTTTTTTCCTTCCTCTCTCTTCGTTCTTCCTTCTTTTTTTTCTCCTTCCTTTCTTTCCTTCCTTTCCTTCCTTCCTTCCTTTCTTTCTTTCTTTCTTTCTTTCTTTCCTTCCTTCCTTCCTTCATTTTTCTTTTTGCTTCTTTCCTTTCCTGGTCCTTCCTTCACTTCCTTCCTTCCCTCCTTCCTTCCTTCATTTTCTTTTTCCTTCCTTTCCTCCCCTTCATGCAGATGGGGAAGACCTATTCATCAGGACTCAGGTTCAGGAACTGAACTCTGGTCTTTTCCTCATGTACTCCTCCTCAAGCGGAAATGGGAGAAGAGTCACGCACGTCCTGCTCTTGCCTGGCTTCTGGAGCAACGCAGTCGCTCTTTGGGAGGCACCAAAGTTCCCCTCCAGGTTTGAGAAGCCGTTCTCTGAGTGGCATCTCTTCTCTCTTGCAGGTGACCTTGACCTCCAAGACGTGGCCATCTACTTCACGGAGGAGGAGTGGAGATTGCTGGGCAAGGAGCAAAGGGCCTTGTACGAGGAGGTCATGATGGAGACCCACGAGCACGTGACCTTCCTGCGTAAGGACCTTCCCAACACCCCCTTTCCTGTGGAGATTCAGGGCCCTTTCCATTCCTCGGCCAGGGTGCGATGAGACTCCTTTCATGTCCTCTTCAGCTCAGGCCCTTGTTTCCCAGGAACATCAAGGGGTTCCCCTTAGCAACTGGGAGCCATTCTCAACCAGTCATTCTCTGGGTCTGGAAGGTGCCTCTGGGAAGGCCCACAAGAGTCCAGAAAGCAATGGCTTCCCAGGCAGCGCTGGGCTCTCAGGTCCACTCGTGTGTCCTTCAGAGTAACCACAACCCCTTCACACTGGTCCTGTGGTTTGGCCTAAGTGCATGCCCATGTTTGTGGATGGGTATACTCTGGGAAGGATGAGCATATGCGCACAGAGAGGCAGAAGTGGGGCCCTGAGAGGAGAGTCCCCGCTTGTCATCCCAAGAGCAAGGCCACAACTGCCCAAGGCTACCAGCCCAGCTCCCCTCGTCTCGCCCCCTCAACCGACCACCACCCCATTGGCCTGCAGACCCGTCCTTCCCGCTTCCAGTTTTGACAAGCCTATTGGGTGTCCTGCTTCTTCTGCCGCTTTGCCGTAGTCCCTCCCCCTCCGTCCTCTGCAGGCCTGACTACTCTCCACTTCTCCCTCCGTTCCCGTTCCCCCAAAGGTTCTTCCTCCTGAAAGTTGGGACTCACGCTTGTCTCTCCTTGTCCTTCTTTATAGGAGAGAACTGGTGGGCCACAAGAGCAAGCGTGAAGGGCAGGAGCCATCTTGACAGGCAAGTGTCAAGCGGCATCTTGCCAGACATCTCCAAACCCACAAGTGTCAGCACTGTGGAAACGCTTTGCTCAGAAGGAAACCTTGACCTGTCACCTGAGAGTCCACACCGGAGAGAAACCCTTCAAATGCCAGCACTGTGGAAAAGGCTTTGATTCACCTGAGAGACACAGGAAACCTTCAAAGTCAGGCCTGAGGCAAGTCCACACAGGAGAGAAACCCTTCAAATGCCAGCACTGTGGGAAGGCTTTGCTTTGCTCAGAGGCGTCTGAAAGTCCACACAGGAGAGAAACCCTACAAATGCCAGCACTGTGAAAGGCTTTACTTCACCTTGATTCAGAGATTCCACACAGGAGAGAAACCCTTCAAATGCCAGCACTGTGGGAAAGGCTTTGCTTTGGCAACCCTTCAGTCTCAGGTCCACACAGGAGAGAAACCCTACAAATGCCAGCACTGTGGGGAAGGCTTTTGCTCTGAAGCAAATCTGACCTGAGTCCACACAGAAACCCTTCTTATGGCACTGTGGGAGCTTGGAAGGCAAAAGCCGTCACCTGAGAGTCCACACAGGAGAGAAACCCTTCATGCCAACACTGTGGACTGGGGAACACATAGAGGGTGACCCCTGTTTCCCAGCCTTTGAGAATGTAATATAAGTCGGTACTGGACCAGAATTCCCTCTCACCCTCAAAGGGCTTCATCGGGGAAAGACTCTCTTGTTTTCCCACAGACTCCAAGCTCTTTTCCTGGTGACGCCTTTGGTCTTGTGATGACAGCACTTCCCTCAGCCCATTATCTCCACCCTGTTACTGCCGTCCCACAACTGCTTTCCAGCGTATTACATGGCTGCATCAGCTCTTTATTGACTGCAGTGGGCCCTCAGGATTGTTTACTTCTTACAGAGCATGCCTTGATATTTCCATTGTTATTAATGCTTCATATGTACTTGTTGAATAGCTTCTAGGGGTTGCTATTGTCCCAGCTTACTTCCGGGCTACACAGACTTATACATATATATTCATGTAGTACCATGCTTTCCATTTCTTGTATTGATGTGTTGATATGTTGCTATATTGCATTCACGCATTCCACTGCCGTCTACTGTTGACTTATAGTTACTGCAACTTGATATTATATATTGTCTATTTTTCCTAACCTCAAGTGGTATAGACTTCTTTGTTGTTGTGCTCTCCCCACACAAACACCGGGCCTGGTCACAGCTTACTCACCCAAGCCGACAGCACCGCCATCTTGGCACCTTCCTGACCGCTCTCTCTTGAGCATAAAGAGCAGCAAGCACAGAAGGGGAGCAGAAGGGGGAGGGGTGATTTGGTTGCGTGCGCCGGGAGTGATGGACCGGAAGAGGCGGGCCTTCCTGAAAGGAAGTGAGGGTGGAAGGGGCGGGGCAGCAGCGGCAGGAGGTGCTCACGGAGAAAGGGAGCCAGAATGAGGTTCGCGCACACGGCCGCTTGCATCTCGTGCTTGCTGGGGATTCTATGCCTTGCGTAATGGTTGAGGCGGCGAAGGAGGAGGAGGTGGCTGCCACGCCGGAGGGGATCAGGTGCTGGGTCTGCGGAAGTATTTCTTATATCAAAAAGTGGCAACCCTAGGTGTGGGGCTCACCTGAGGGCCCCCTCGTCGGGGAGGAGCGGGTTCCAGAGCAGGGATGCGCTCAGAAGACCTAGCAGTGAAACAGGGAGAGAGAGCTGTTAGGAATGGTGGGAGTTGAAGTCCAGAATACCTGGAGGGAGGGAGGGAGGGAGGGAGAGGGAGGGAGGGGCGGGCCCAGGTTGGCCCAGGCTGTTGGAATTATAGCTGTTGTTTTGGAATGGGTGGGTAATAAATTATATTACCATGATTACCATCATTAAAGCGATGGTAATTTTGATGATTCAGCCCAGTCAACCACAGTCTGCTGTTGTGACTGCTATAGGAGGCCAGAAAATCCCCAGCAAGCTCTCCTGCTCCTGGCTTGGGGCTCCTCGTGAGTAAGGCTGCAAGCCCAGGCCTCCTCCAGCTAAGACCTCAATAGAAGATCTAAATATTGACACTCCTTCTTCACTCTATGGTAGCTGCGTTCAAAACCTTGGCACCTTTTGCCCTTAACCTTATGTCCTCCTCACAGAATAGGACTTTATGCCACCTTACCACATGACAGGCATGTAGCTGGGGAGGCGGGGTGGAGGGGGGAGGGCTTCAGCCCCCATTTTCAGTGTGGTCCTCAAGAAGGCTGTAGTGCAGGGTCAGGAAACCTTTTGATTCAGAGACCATGAAAGCAAAATATTTGGAAATGTATTTCATTGAGAGCCATATAATACATATCCTATATTTAAGACTGAATTCAACTAAATGTGAGTCTATGCGTACATACGATGAGCTCCCTGGCCCCCCCCGAGACCTGGGCTTCAGCCTCAGCCATGGCTCAGGAGGACTCCACCAAGGTGCCCACCTGGCCTGGGATCAAGGCCACACCTGGAGTCTGGGGTCAATTCTGGGCCCCACCATTGAAGGGAGAGAGTGCCCACGAGCTGGAACTTGTCAATAGGCGGAGGCGACTCCCAAAGGGTCAGGGTCTGGAGAACAAGCCCTATGAGGAGCGGCTGTATTAAAAATATTTTTATTTAAATAAACAATGTTATGTATTATTTATAATATAATGTAGTATAATATAGTATGATATAACATAGTATAATGGTATGGTATAATATGGATTGATTGACGCCTGGCTGAGGAAAGGAAGGAAGGGGCCTCAGCTGAGGAATCAGGCTCCTGAGGGAGCAAGCCAGGAGGAAGCCATTTTGTATCCAGTGTTGTCAGTCCTGAGCGTGCTCAGTGGGCGCCCACAGAAAGTTCCGGCACCTTCCTCAGTCCTTGGGAAGCACGGCTGGCAAGCTCCTTGTCAGGAACTTCAATGCTTTCAGTAAAGACGTTACAGAACTGCTGCTTCTTCGAGTGGTAGTTTATTGAAGACACAAAACCTATAAAGCTGAAGCACCCGCTTCCCATCACCACAATCCTTATATACTAATCCCTCCCCATGCAATGCCTGGAGAGGGGGTTTCACCCCCCCCGGGGAAACCCAGTGAAATCTTTGCATTACCCGGTTCCCTGGGTATTACATCCCCCAGGTCTTATCTAAAAAGGTCTACCCCGATATTCCTGCAAAAAAAGGGGGCAAAGTTTGGGGATTTATTCCTCCTGACTCAGCAACTCGGGGGAAAAGGGAGGCTCATGGCAGGCTGGGATCTGTCTCTCCCCCGGAAAAGGGATTTTTGGGGAAAAAGGTTTCCCCCCACCTTCCCCCCTTCCCCCCAGGAAAAAAAAATTAAAATTTTTTTGGGATAAAGGGGGTTAAAAATCTTTTTTTTTTGAAAAAAACAGAATAAATTTTCCTAACCCTTGCAATATCAAAGCGCCCCCATTCACTGCCAGGGCCCCTAAGGTCCCCAACCCCCAAATTTTTCAAAGGGCCAAATTTAAAATTTTTGGGGTAACCTTCCCAAACCCCCCCCCATACCCCAAACACCTTCTTTTGGGGTTTTTTTCCCCAAAAACGCCGTCCCCCCTTTTTTTAACGCCCGGGCCCTTTTTTCCCCCTTTTCCCAAAACTTTTTATTTACCTTTTTTCCTTATCATCCCCCAAACACTTATCCCTTTTTGGGGGGGGAAAAACCTCTTTAAATCAATTTAAAAAAAAGGGTCCTCCTTAGATGAATTTAAAATCCCTTTAAAAAACCCCTTCACGTAAGGGGGGCCAAATTTTCCTTTAAATCTGCTTGGGCTTTAAAATTCTTGAAACTTTAAAAGGGTTTTTCCCCCCCCCCCCTTTTAAAAGGGGTTAAATTTAAATTTTGGGGGTGTCCTTTTTTAAAACCCCACCCCAAAAATTTGGGGAATTTTTCCCCTTATTGGGGGCCCCCCCTTTCTGGCCCCTTAAACGGTAATAATTTTCCAAAAAAAACTTACCCTTTTTTTTGGAGGAACTTCGAAAAAACTTGCTTTAAAAATGCAAAACGGGGGAAAATTTTTTCCTTTATTTTTGGGGGGCCCCCCCCGGGGTATTTTTTTCCAGGGCCCCCTTTTTGTAACCCCCCTGGATCAATCCCGGGCTTAAAAGTAAAAACCCTTTTTTAAAAAACCTCCAATTTTCCCCTAATTTTTCCCGAAAATTCCCCTTTTCCTTGGGCCAAAACCCAAAAGGGGGTTTTTGGAAAAAATTTTGAAACCCCAATGCCCTTGGGTGGGGGGGTTAAAAGGAAAAAACCCCCAAAAACCCTTTCCCTTTAAATTTCCCCCGGGTTTAAAAAATTTTTTTTAACTATCCAAAACCCTTTTTTTTTCATTTCCCAAATCGGGCCCAAACCAAACCCCCTTCTCTAACACCTCAAAAATCACCCACTTTCCAGCCCTTCCCCCCGCTTTTTAACCCCCCCTTGGGGCCCGTTCCCCCCTCAGGGCCCCCCGGTTTTTTGGGCCCCCCCATTAAAAAAAGGGTCTGGACGGGTTTTGGGGGGGCAAAGCCGAAAAACCAAACTTCCCCTTTTTATGTTTTAACACAAAAAAACCTTCCCAAACGGGGGCCCATTCGAACAAAAGGACTTTTCGGGGTTAAAGATCAAATTTTTAAAGTTCATTTTAAAAGGGGGAAACCCCCTCAAAAATTCCCCGCCTTTCCCGGAAAAAGATAAAAAAACCCCCCTTTTTTCCCACACTTTTCAATTCCTTTGCTGCCCCCCAAAAATTTTAAATAAAACACAAAAGGGGTTTCCCCCCTTTTTGTTCCCTTTTAAAAAAAATTTTCCCCCCTATGCCCGGCGAAGCTCACTTTGCCCCACAAAGGGTTTCTGGATCGGATAAAGGGGGGGACCTTGGAAAAAATTTTAAAAAAATCAAAAGCCTTTTAAAACCCCTACAGTCAAACCCCCCTGGCCCCAAAAGGGGCCCCCCTCCCCCTTCCTGCCCACCCTTAAACCCCTTGTTTTGGGAGCCCCAAACCCGAAAAAGGCAAAACAATATTAGCAAACCCAAAAAAAGGGAAAAAATTTCCCCAAAAAAGGGCCCGTAACTGTCTCCTTGTTTTGGGGCTTTTTAAAAAAATCTTCCCCCCCTTTGGGTCCAGGGAAAAACCCCCCCTCTACTAATTTATATCCCAGGGGTAATTTTTCTTTAAAAATTTTTCCTTTTAACTTAAAAAAAGTCTGGCTGTTAATCTTTTCCCCAAAAATTCCCAATAACTGCCGGGGCCCTTTGGTTTGTGAAACCCCCCAAAATGTGTTTAAAAAACCCCCCCAAAAGGGGGGGCAAACCCCCCTTTTTCAAAAGCATAAAAATTCCGGGGCCCGCCAAAAAAACAAACCCATTTTAAGCCCCAAAAGGGGGGGAAAAAGCAAAACTTCCATTTCCTTCTCGCACCACCAAAGGAAAAAATTTTTTAAATATCCCCTTTGTGAAATACCTGCCTTTCCCCAAAATTCCCCCCCAAAAATCCTTTTTAAAAAGGGTAACAATTAATTTTTTCGGTTTGACCCCATAATTAAACCCTTTAATTTTTTTCTTTTCCCCAAAAAAAAAGGGGGGCCAAAGGGGTTCCCCCCTTTGATTACCCCCTTTTTTTTAAAAAATCATCTACTCCCCAACCCCAAAAACCCTTCCCCCAACTAGGGGAAAATTTTTTTAGGAGTACTGCCCCCTTTTTTTTTCCCCTTTTTCTGCATTCCCCCCTGGGGGGGGATTTTTAAATTACCGGGGAAAACATCTTTTAAATCAATATATTCTTTGGGTTTTTGTGGCTCCCTCCTTTCTTTTCTTTTCTACCCCACCACCATTCGCCAAGGCGGCACTCTAACGTACCCCTTTCCAATCTATGATTGGGTCAGCCTTTTTCCCGCCAAAATCCCAATTAAATTTTATGTTCCATAAAGGGGCCCCCCAAAAACCCGCCCCCCCTCCCTATCAACCTTTTTCCCCCCTTTAACCCTTTTTTTTTTGGAAGGGGGCCTTTCCCCCCCCCAAAAGTTCCATCCAAAATGGGCCCCAAAAATTTCAGGGGGTGGAATTTAATTTTTAAAAATTAAAAAATTAACTAATCCCCCCCAAAAAATTTTAGGCCCCCCAAAAAAAAACAATGCTTTTGGGGTTTATATTTTCCTTTTTTCCCTTTGATTTTAAAACAATACTTGGGGCCCCCTTTCTCACCCCTTCCCCTTTCCCCCTTTTTTCCCGGGCACCGGCAACTTTTACATTTTGGTATCCGGGAACTTTTTTTTGACATTTTGGGAAGGAAAAATTTGGGGGAGACAGATTTCACAAGCCTTTTTCGGGTTTTGGGGGTTCCCCCAACACTACTCCCTGGCCCCGCTTTTTTACCCCTCTTTTTAAAAAGGGGCCCCCGGGGTTCCTACCCCCATTCCCCGGGCCCCTTGGGCCAAAAAAAACCTTCCCCCCCAGCCAATTTGGGCCCGATCACCAGGGGGTTTTTCGGGGGGAAAAACCATCCCCAACTCCGTGAACGTTTTTTAAAAATTTTTAAGGGGGCGGGGCCCAAAATCCCCTTTTATGGAAGGGTTAAAATTTTAAAACCCACAGATTTATTCCTTGGGGTTTAAACCCCCCAACTCTTTTGGGCCCTTTCCCTGGGTTCCCTTTAAATCCCGTTCTTCACAGCCCGGGAAAACCCCCCCAATGTCCCCAAAAAGGGTTTCCCTGCGAATGGGCCTTTTCCGGGGCCATGGAAAACTTGCCCACAGCTCCCCGGGGCCCCCGCCCTTTTTTTGGGGACAAATTTAAAATTTTTCATGTGAGCCAACTGGGGCCCAAAAAAGGCCACTTTTGCCTACCATCAAACTCCCACGGGGCCCGGGTCCCCTTTTTTGGGGAAAAAACACCCCGGGGTCCTTTTTTTCCCCGCCCATCTTTTTTCCCGGGGGGCTGGGCACCAGGCTGGGGTCCCCCTCTCCAGATCCATCCCTTGGGTGAATACCTCTTCCCAGTCCCAGCTTTAGGCGGGGCTAAAACCCCCTTCATTCACCACTCTCACCCCGGGACCCCCAATGCTGCTCCCGCGAACTCCTGACTGGGCATCAACCCCCAAAACCCCCAAAAAGGGGATCGGGAGGGGGGTTTCAACCTCACGTCCATAAAAATTCGGAAAATTTTTTCCTCAGGGGCCCCCCTTAAATTTTGGGTTCCCTTAAAAATTTTGCTGGGCATTCGCTGAAATTTTCCCCAAAAGAAAAAATTTTCATCCCAACATACTGGGGGGGAACTGGGGTAAAGGGTTTCACTCCCAGCCCGCCTGGGGGCTTACGGGAGTCCACGGCCCCTGAAAAAGTTTCCCCCGGGCCCCTCAGAAGAATATGTCCCCCTGGGGAGCCGCCGCCTGGGGGCCCTTTTTTGCCCCAAAACAGGGGGGGCCCCAAAATCACAATTTTTCCCCCCCTTTCCCCAAAATCCCATCTCCAGTAACATAACCCCCGTTTTTCCCATATTCCTCCGCCTCTTGCATAAACCCTCCATTCCTGGGAAAAATTTCAGGGCTTCAGCTTCTGCCCAGGAACTTCAATGCTTTCCAAAAGACCTTTTACAGAACTGCTGCTTTTTCCCCGTGGTATTTTTTGGGGAAGACAAAAACCATAAAATGAAGCCCCCTTTCCCAAATTCACCACAATCCTTATATACTAACCCTCCCCATGCAATGCCTGGAGGGGGGCCCCTGACTCAGGGTTTCCCTGAGGCTTTGCTTACCAGAGTTCCTGGGATTACATATACCCAAAAATTATCTAGACCAAAAGGGGGTAGTCCCAAAATTCAACTGCAAAAAAAGAGCAAAATCATGGTTGAAAACCCCCCTCTGACTCAGCAAAAAAAAGGGGAAAGGGGTAGGCCCGGCGGCGGGGGGTGTCTCGGCCCCAGGCATGGGGGTTCTAGCCCCAACCCCTGCTTTGGCAAGGCCCCCTCTTGCCTGGGGAAGGTGCTTTTCAGGCAAAGGGGGGAAGCCCCTTTCCCGGGGTTCCCATTGGGGCCCCTTTTTTCCCCCCCCCCCCCTTCCTGGGTCCCTCTTTTTTCCCCAAAACGGCCCCCTCCATCCCGGCGGGGGCGGAGAGAGGGGGGCCTTTCCCTTTCCCTTTCCCCTTTTTTCCCCCCCGGGGGACCAGGCCGCGGCCCTCCTGACCGGGGGTCCCCGCCGGCCTTGGAAAGGGAGAAACCGGTCTGTACCGCCCCGGCCCCTTTTTCCCCCCCCAGGGAGCCAGCCAGCCTTCAGGGGGAAAAACCAGGGCAAGGAGGGGCCCCTTTAAGGGGGAACCCCCAAAACCCCCCACAGGCTCAGTGCCCCAAAAAATCACAGGGGTTCATGAAATCTTATGTCTATGCATGAGGCCTTTAATATGGCCGCTTAGACTCCCCCTAATCCAGTGCAAGGCAGGCCGTGTGGAGGGGTGGCGGGCCGTGTGGAAGGGAAAAAAGGAAGGGGCCGGGCACGGGGGGGGGGTTTTTGGGGGAAAGAGGCCCCGCCCCCAATTTTGGGGGGATTGACCCTGGCTGAGGAAAAAAAGAAAAAAAAAAAAAAGAGGGCCTCAGCTGGGGGGAAATTTGGGGGTCCGGGGGGGAACAAGCCCAGGGGAAGCCATTTTTTGTCCAGTCCTTACTGTTGTCATCTGCCTGGAAGGTGACGGGGGAAATTTTTATTATTACTATTGCAAAATATTACTATTATCCGGGCCCCAAAGGGGGGCCCCCCCTCCCGGTGTTTGTGACTTCCCCAATTCCTCTCAGCCCCAAAGGTTAAAAATTTTTTATTCTTTTTTTTTTATTGTTTATTTATTTTTTTTTAATATGTTTGTTGAAGATTTTACCAAAAAGCAACAAGAAGAGTGATCTGACTCACCGGGAAAAAAAGGGGGGGAGGGGGGGCAGGGGGGGCCCTAGTAGGGGGGGACATTTGGGGGGGTTTCCCTTGACCTCCACCCAGAGGGGGCCCCGGGAACCCAACCACCCTTTTTTCTCCAAATTTTCCCCCCACCCCCAAAAAAAAGGGCCTTTTCCCCAAAACCCCTGGGCAGGGACCGCCGGGGAAACCCCCTTTTGCCAATCTTAAAACCAACCTTTTTTACTCTTCCCCCTTTTCCCCCTCCCCAAAAGGGGGCCCCTTTTGAAGCAAGGGGGGGGCCCCGGGGGGCCCCCCCGGCACCCCCTTTTTCTTCCCGGCCCGAATCCCCCCCAAACCCTCCTGACAGATGGCCAAGTGGGTTCTAAAAACCCCCCCAAAAAGGAAAATTTTTTTTAAATTTTTTTTCAAATTACCCCCTTTTCCCCCGGGTGGTCCCCCAAATTTCCCAAAAATTGACAGATAAAATTTTTTTTTCGGGTTTTGGGGGCGACAACAAGCTACAAAAATTGGGCCCGGGGTTTTTCCCCAAACCGGGCTGGTTTTTAAACTAGGCCCCTTTTTTGGGCCCGTAGAGATCTTTAATGAACCCCCACGTTAACCCGGGGCCCCAAAGGATAAATTTCTCACTGAATGCTTCCGCCCACAAAATCCCCCCGGCCTTTCCTGCCAAGAGGGGGGGGCTGATCCGGTTTTACGGGGAAAGGGGCCCTTTTTAAACCCCCGGGGGGGGGGCCCCCACAGAGAAGGAAGGAAGGAAGGAAGGAAGGAAGGAAGGAAGGAAGGAAGGAAGGAAGGAAGGAAGGTCCTGCCCTTTTTGTTTTTTTTGGGCCCGGGTACCTGGGGAGGAGGCAGGACCGAGAGCAGGGCCTCCCAGAAGATTTTCACCTCCTTCCTGGCTAAAGAGGGGGGAGGTGCCTTTGAAAATCAGCTGGACAAAAACCCCTTGGGGCTTGTAGGTGAAAGCCCAAAGCCTTTTAATTCTGTCAGGAGTAGGCGGGGGAGCCAGGAGAGCTGGCGTCGCATGAGAGAACCCGGGGCTTTAAGAGGTTTGGGCCATCATCCAGCCCCCCCCCATTCAGCCAAGAACAGGACAATCGATTCCCAAACACTCACAGATGGCCATCTAGCCTCTGTTTCAAAACCCCCAAAAAAGGGGGCAAACTCACCCCCCCACCCACAAGGAAGAGAGTTCCCTTTGAACAGTTTTTTCCACGTTTAAAAATTTTTGAAAAGGCAGGGAACCCTTTTGTGGTTTTAAACCCTTTGGGGCCCAACCCAAAACCCCAAACCGCTCCCTCCCCCCAAATGTTCCCCAAAATTTTTAAAATTCACCCCTTTTCCCGGGCCTTTTTTCTTCCAGCCATCCCAGTTTAAAAGGCTTCCCCTGGGGTTTTTTCCCCCCCAACCCCGGGTATTTTAGCCACTTCCCCTGGGCCCGATTCCCCCTTGTCAACGCCCTTCCCCTGGGGGGGATTTCCCTCCTGACGCCACTCAAGGGGAGGTTGGAACACTTAAACTTCTGAACGGGGCCCTTTAAAGGCAAACCCAAGTGGGGTGCATTGCAGTAGTCTAATTGGGATAAAGAAGGCGGGGGCGACTGTGGCCCAGCCAGACTTCCGGGATGTGGGAGCTGGGACAAAACCCTGGTGCAAACTCCCCGGGGGCCCCCCGGGGACCTGGTTTTGGCCCCCAGCCATGGCTCCAGGAGGACTCCCCAAGCGGGCCCCCCTGCGCCTGGGGGCTGGGGGGCCCCACCTGGAGTCTAGTGTCCAGTTCCCCGGGCCCCCCCATTGAAGGGAAAAGAGATATCCACGAGCTGGAACAATAAAAGGGGGAGGGCGAGTCCAAGGATCCAGGGCTGGGGAAAAGCCCCATGGGGAGCAGGTGTGTGTGTGTGTTTTGGTGTTAAAAAAATATAATTTATTATTTATAATATAAATATATAATATAATAGGATATGATATAGTATAATGGTTTTATTATTTTATATTATAAAGGATAATGTTGAAATTTAATAATATAATATATTGACGGGGAAGGAGCTGGCTGGGTGTCAGCTGCATGGACTTACTGACCAGAGGGCATGAGTTTGACCTGGGGGTCGGGGTGAGCCTCCCCAAATTTTTTAGCCCTTTATTTTTTGCAACCCGACAGACATTTGCATCTGTCAAGGAAATTGGGGGACATTTTTGTAGGCAAAACTTAATGATTTCTGGAATGTTGAATTGCCTCTGAGGTCTGTCTATATATTTTTATTCAGGGGCGGTTTTTAGCGGAGGCCATGCGAGCTCACGGCGCCACGGGCGGGGATCCGGGGGGCCCGCCCCCAGGGGCGCCGGGGAGGAAGGCCGCCGGGGGGCAGAGAAGAGGGGGGAGAGGCGGCCACCGCAGTTCCTGCCCCCCCCCCTCCCTCTGTTGGGGGCGCTGCTGCCGCCAAGACGTGAGCGAGGAGGAGGAGAGGGGGGCGGTCCGAAAACCCCGACTTTGGGGGCCCCCTCCCTACCATTTTTTCCCCCTCACACCGCCCTTTCCCCCCCCTTCTGCTTTGGGGGTCCCCCTTCCCTTCTCCTTCCACTAGCTCGGGTTTTCTCTACCGCTGAGGCCAAAACATCACGGGGGAGGGGGGGAAAACCCTCTGGCTGCCCCCTTCAAAGGGCCCCGGCACGGCCCCGCCTCCAGGCAGCACTCAATGGGGAATGCCAATCAACACCAAGCCCCACCTCAGTCCACAACACTTCCGCCTTTTTCTAAGAGCAAACCCCCCCCACCCCCCCAGAGGGCCAAACGGGCGCTACGCTTTTCGGGGAAGGAGGAGGAGGGTGAGGGAGCGAGGGAGGGTCAGAAGAGGGCCCCCCCATCATTATTTGAGTCCACAGTGTTTTTGGGTGTAGGTGAACACAACTTCCAAACTCAAGGTAATGCCCAGCAAAATCTTTCAGTACTTTTGTTTCAGGGGTTCAATATGCCAAGTTTGAGTCGGGTGTTTGATTGTGTGTTAACTATAAACCCAGAAACTTAACCCCCAAAAGTCAAGGTCTATTTTCCCCAAAACCCCTCTGTGTTCACATTTGGGGTTTAAATTCATGCCAAATTTTTCCCGATCCAACATTATTTCAGTCCAAATGATTTTTGGGGGAGGGGAACTACAATTTCCAAATTAAAGGTCAATCCCCCA
>JARBWK010002098.1:0-12500 GCA_030556195.1 Anolis apletophallus
GGAGACCACCAGGAACTCCGGACAAGAATTTGTGAGCACAGATCACGTTTTCGAACAGGCTGTGATAATTCCATACTATATGCACACTTTAAAGCTCACAACCCCTCCCACGACAACTTCACAGTAAGGGTACTAGAAAAAGTTCACCCCAAACCACACCAAAACATCAAACAACTGCTCCTGCAGCTTGAAAATAAATGGATAATTAATTTACAATGCGAGGAACCCCAAGGGTTAAACACTCAACTATCAATCAGTGAATTACTTGTGTAACAAACCTGTAGAATCCCTACTTAAACCTGGCTCTCGCACCTTTGCGCTCCTGCCCGATATCCCAGCGATATTGTCAGCATTTGCGGTGCTCGTGTTTCCCCATGCATTGGTATGTATCCTGCTTTCTTCTCTAAAAATCCCATCTATTTCCCATTGCCCTGGGCTGTTTCCCACTTTGAATCCTGTCTATATTAGATATTTAGAAATATATATGTCTATTTACCTCAGTGCGGTTCCTGCTCCTTGACGTCTGTAAACAACGCTACCTAGGCCACGCCCACTGGTCCTGAGGAAGCCCCTCGGGGCGAAACAAAGCGCGCATCATTTTAAATCGACCATGGAATGTCTCCCCACTAACAAATAATTATTATACAGATTGGCATCCTTGACCGGGACTTTAGTATTATTTGGGACAACCTTATTATTATTTGGGAGACATCCGGGACTGTGTCCCTTTGGGATGACGCAGGAACTCCTTTCCGCCTTTTTACGACGTCCACTCACTTGCATGTGAGTTTACCGCCCGTATTTGCTGTGTATATTGATGAAGACAGCATGTATGCATTATGTTTATAACAGTATATTGTTTAAATCACGCTAAGTACCATTGATATATGGATAAAATGTTGATTTTTGGAACCTGAGAACTTATATTGTGTGATATTTATATTACTGGTGCATTTCTTTCTGTGATTCCTTTCTTGTGTATGCTACTGGTGGGTCAGCCTACCTCTACTGTTTATTTACCGTGGTACATCCACCAGAAATTTTGGCTTTAAAAAGAAACTTTAAATGCACAGTTGCAAATATGCACAATGTTCATATGCAATTTTTTTCCTGGGACATACATGTCTGTTCCTCATTGCTTTTATTTTCAAAAAGTGACAAAAGTTGACTAGAGGGTGAAAGCTTTGTCCTGACAAGAGAAACTTTATCTTCCACATGTTTAATGAAGTTTTTGGCAAATATACAAAGTTTGTGGAGTAGAACCATACTTTCAAAGTTAGGACTACACTAATTAACAGAAACTGACACTTTCAAGCCAGGAAAAGAACTTTGTCATTGTATTATTATTATTATTATTATTATTCAGAGGCTGCATGGCCATCTACCCAGACAGGTTTGGTCATGTACTTGTGCCTGAGAACAATTGGGCTGATGTTCCTGGCTTATACATGCCTGTTCCTCATTGCTTTTTCATAGAAACATGGGGAAAGTTGATTACATGGCAAAATCTATGTTTGTGTATCACAAACTTCATTAAATGTGGAGGACAAAGTTTCTCTTGCCAGGATAAAGCCCCCTCCCCTTCTAGTCAACTGTTGCCATGTTTTTAGGATACAACCAATCAGAAACTGATACATATAACCCAGGAACAAACCAGCATTAAAAATCATGTATTTTCTGAGTGTAGG
The DNA here is from genome assembly GCA_030556195.1 of Anolis apletophallus. NCBI lineage: Eukaryota > Metazoa > Chordata > Lepidosauria > Squamata > Anolidae > Anolis > Anolis apletophallus. The sequence goes on from JARBWK010002098.1 coordinate 1,689, forward strand.
GACATACAAAGATTAGAATATTTGCATTTTCCAGCCAGAATAGGAATATCCCTGCAACTGAAAATCTCACATTTTAGCACTTTGTAGAGATTCCTTGTTGTAGACGAGCCCTTCAGTGATCCTGACGCTGGGAAGGGGAAACGGGTTACTCGTGAGCAAGAATCAGATGAAGTGTAGCAAATGAAAAGGATCAGGCAAATGCTTGAGGACTCCACTGATGAGGACAATTTTGAGAGTTTCTCTGGGGATGATAGGTCTGTCAATGGGGAGCAAATTATGGGAAGTGGGGCTGGGAGTTCTGAGGATCAGGCTTCATCCTGGGGGGAATTAAGTTTTGAAAGGAGATGGAAATATGGGAGAGGGAGGCAAGGGGCCACACTTGTGGCTGCCACCTCAGCTGCAAACACTAATGAGAGGGTGTTGGGTCCTGACAGGAGATGGGAGATTGGAGAGAGAGGCAAGGGGCTACAGCTGTGACTGCCATCACTCTAACACTGCAATGACTTACAGTGTTGCTAAGTTCTGTGCTGCTGCCCTTAATATCAGACGGGTGATGATTGACATCGTAAGACAACAATATCCTATCTTTTAAAATATTTTTTTATACTGATTTCTAGTCTGATTTTAAATAACTGTTTACTGGGGAGTTGTCCTTCTCCTCTTAGGGCGCTTGTGCCCGCTTTGTGCTGGTCTGTGACCATAATAAAGTTTTGATTGATTGATTGACTGCCATCGCATCTGAAAGCACTAACGAGAGGGTGTCGTGTCCTGACAGGAGATGGGAACTTGGAGAGGGAGGCAAGGAGCTACAGCTGTGACTTTCATCGCAGCTGAAAGCACTAACGAGAGGGTATCGGGGCCTGACAGGAGATGGGGGATTGGAGAGGGAAGCAAGGGGCTACAGCTGTGACTGCCATCGCAGCTGAAAGCACTAACGAGAGGGTGTCGAGTCATGACAGGAGATGGGGATTGGAGAGGGAGGCACGGGGCTACAGCTGTGACTGCCATCGCAGCTGAAAGCACTAACGAGAGGGTGTCGAGTCATGACAGGAGATGGGGGATTGGAGAGGGAGGCAAGGGGCTACAGCTGTGACTGCCATCGCAGCTGAAAGCACTAACGAGAGGGTGTCGAGTCATGACAGGAGATGGGGGATTGGAGAGGGAGGCAAGGGGCTACAGCTGTGACTGCCATCGCAGCTGAAAGCACTAACGAGAGGGTGTCGAGTCATGACAGGAGATGGGGGATTGGAGAGGGAGGCAAGGGGCTACACCTGTGACTGCCATTGCAGCTGAAAGCACTAACGAGAGGGTGTCGGGGCCTGACAGGAGATGGGAGATTGGAGAGAGAGGCAAGGGGCTACAGCTGTGACTGCCATCACAGCTGAAAGCACTAACGAGAGGGTGTCGAGTCATGACAGGAGATGGGGGATTGGAGAGGGAGGCAAGGGGCTACAGCTGTGACTGCCATCGCAGCTGAAAGCACTAACGAGAGGGTGTCGAGTCATGACAGGAGATGGGGGATTGGAGAGGGAGGCAAGGGGCTACAGCTGTGACTGCCATCGCAGCTGAAAGCACTAACGAGAGGGTGTCGAGTCATGACAGGAGATGGGAACTTGGAGAGGGAGGCAAGGGGCTACACCTGTGACTGCCATTGCAGCTGAAAGCACTAACGAGAGGGTGTCGGGGCCTGACAGGAGATGGGAGATTGGAGAGAGAGGCAAGGGGCTACAGCTGTGACTGCCATCACAGCTGAAAGCACTAACGAGAGGGTGTCGAGTCATGACAGGAGATGGGGGGATTGGAGAGGGAGGCAAGGGGCTACACCTGTGACTGCCATTGCAGCTGAAAAGCACGAGAGGGTAACAGGAGATGGGGTGGCAAGGGGCTACACCTGTGACTGCCACAGGAGATGGTCGAGTCATGACAGGAGATGGGAACTTGGAGGGAGGCAGGGGCTACACCTGTGACTGCCACTGCAGCTGAAAGCACTAACAGGAGATGGAAGTGGCGAGTCACCTCAGACTGACAGGAGATGGGGATTGAGAGAGGAGAGGCTTGGAGAGGGGGCTACACCTGTGACTGCCACTGCAGCTGAAAAAGCACTAGGGTGTTGGGGCCTGACAAGATGGGTGCTACACCTGTGACTGCCATCGCAGCTGCACTAAGAGAGATGGGAGATGGGGGGATTGGAGAGGGAGGCAAGGGGCTACACCTGTGACTGCCATCGCAGCTGAAAGCACTAACAAGAGGGTGTCGGGGCCTGACAGGAGATGGGAGTTTGGAGAGAGGGAGGCAAGGGCTACAGACTGCCATCGCAGCTGAAAGCACTAATGAGAGGGTGTTGGCCCGTTCCAGCTCCGATGAAGATATGTGAATATAAAAAGGGGCTTGAAATCTGGAGATCTTTGCAGTTGGCAAAGTGCTGCTGGGCGGCTGTGTCTTGCTTTGTATGCTGTCCTGTGTTCCTGTGAATCCTGTGTTCCTATGGACTCTCTTTTGGACCTGCTTTTGACAACGTGTTTGCTGCTTTCCTGTTCTTCGGCCTCAGACTTCACTGACGCTTCTTTGCTCTTCATTTTTCCTTTGTTGCATGCATTTTTAGGGAATAATCCAGGTTTTCTGGAGATTTAATCCAGATTATATGTGTTTTATGTGTTTTTGACTGGTTTGGTCTTTTTATGTTATTTTCCTCTTTTAACACTGCAGCTTAAGTGCTTTTGGGACATTTTTTATTTTTGAAATAAACTCTGCTTGTTTACTATCTGGTCTGGCCCTTTAAGGCATTCTGTGTTGTGACATTCCTCCCATGTTTTCAGGGGACATTGTTTGGCCACCCGCCATTTTGAACCAGAGCTTCTGGGATAAAAGTACTGCGTGAATGAGCCCCGAGTTGCTAATAGTTGGCTCCTTTTAAGAGCACATGGTAATTCTCATTGGGATTAGGAAGTACCCAAACCATTGTCCCTGATTCTAATCCCAACCTCTCATTGATATCAGATATATCACAGAATTTACTCTTTGCACTTTTGTAATCATTCTCTGTGGATGTTGAGTCTGCTATGATGGGAACTAATTGATCATATTGTTCTGCAAAAATAGGAGTATGTTACTTGCTCAGTAGGCTTTCATGATCCAGTCAGGATTTCAACTCTGGTCGCCAAGTAGCCTAGTGTAGTTCTATTGAACATAAATTAAATTGAAATCCATTTAAAAATCAGGCTCATCACAGATATAAGGATCTATTGAGCTTTCTTGAGTTAATCTCCATGAAATCAAAAAGGAGGGGACCAAGATCATTATATTATATTATATTGTTGTTTTATTTAGATATATGTAGTTTATTGTGTTAATTGTTGATGTATTGATTTTGTTTATATTGTAATTTGTAATTTGTTGTGAAGCGCCCCGAGTCCTCATTGGGGAGATGGTGGTGGGTTATAAATAAAGATTATTATTATTATTATTATTATTTTTAAATAATTTTTATTGAAAGTTTTGGTTACATCTGAATAAAAGATAGAAAAGGGTTTTCGGGCTAGGAAAGGTTAAGGGTCGGGGAAGGAAGGAGGGTTAGGGAAGGGAAGGGGTGGGAATAGGAGGTGTTGGGGGTAACGGATTGAACCGGGATCCTGCGGGGAAAACCACCGGGCAAGGGTAGTGAGATAGGATAGAAAGAAAAGGAAAAAGAAGGGGGATTCTTGCTGAGTTCCATCTTCCAGGAGCCCTGGTTTCATTCTGACATATCTAATACAGTTCTTTTATTCTTTAAAGTGTCACTTCTTTCTTTCTGTTCGTCTTCTTTAGTTGTATGTCCATGTCAGGTCTTCTTATGTCCCTTGAAACTATTATCTTTTTACTATTATTTCTATTATCTCTCCTCAGTTTTTTTTTTTAACCCTTCAATTAGGTGATTAGAGTGCCCATGACCATTAGCTAGTATTTGTCGGTTAGGTAGTTAGTTCTGTTCGTTCCTTTTTCCCTGAGGTCGTATCTAACCATTTTCTTTAGGGGATTCTGCTTCTCCTTCATCCGCCTCTGGGGATCATGTTTCCAGAGGCCATAGCTTGTAGTCATCACTGCATGGAGAGGGCATATTTTCTGTAGTTTATCTTTCCCTCTTCGGCTCTCTTTGTTCCCTTGGCTTTTCTTTTTGTTGAAGTGCTTTCCAGTTCCGTTGGTTTTATTCCTCTTTGGGAGCTGAGAGGGGTTCTGCTGGGGGGCAATGTACATCCTAGTCTTGGTGGACAAGCTGACAGCATTCTGTGGCACAGCCCCAGCATTTTTAGCTCTCTGAATGGACTCCAGCTGTTCCCATACTTCTTGCTTTTGCTTTTGGTCTATATTTTTCTCTTCTCTCTCCTTCAATTCGCCTTGCATTGCTGATTCCTTTTCCTTGCCATTATCTTTTCCCTTTCCTTCTTCATACTCATTCGTCAGCATAGCGGTCCCTTCTTCAGTTTGTTCATCTCTCCCCCAGTGAGGTTGCTCCTGAACCGCATTCTTGTGCCCCCCTAGCATTATTTCCACCTTTTCTAGGATCAGGTCCTGCTTTTGTCCCAGCCTCTGCAACTCTCTCAGAATATCCTTCAGAGACATAGTTGTTTGTCCTGTGTCTGGACTCCTAATCAGAGCTAGCAGTATTATTTAGTGAATGGGCTGCTTGGCTAGATGAAACTTGGCAGGAGAGCAGGATGGGTGCACTGCTCTGTCAAATCCCCCTGCCAACTGATTGCTGCTCTTTCCCTTACTGCCCTTTTGCCCAGGCTGATCACTTCTTTCCAGGTGCCCCTGTTCGGGGCTCTTTCTTTTCCCCTCCTTCGTTTTTGTTTGTTCTTTACTCCTGTCCCTTTCTTCCTCTCTTCTCCTTTTATTTTGTGGCTTTCCCCGGGTGCCTCTCCGCTCCGGTCCGCCCCGTTCTGGTCGTCCCCGCCAGGCTTTTTCCCTCCTGTCCTTTGCTTCCCTGTTCCCTTGGTCAGCGGGTCTCCTTTTCCCGGGACGATAGGCTTCCTTACCCCCTCCTTCTCCGGTGTTGGTGGAATGGGCTGGGCAGGCAGTGATTGTGGGCTCCCGCCCGCTTTACTTCCTGCCTCTTCTCCCCCTTGGTGTCCGCTCCCCAATAGAGTCCGGATGTCTTGTTGCCTTCACTTCCTGGCTTCTCCCCGCCTTCCCGGAGGCTGAGTGGGGATTCCCGCCTAAACATGGAGGTCTTCTTCTTCAAAGAGGCTTCCTCCCGTTCCTCCTAGGTTGTTGTTTGGTCCGCCATTTTGATGCCTGGTGATGTTACTATTATTTTTCCCCCCGTCGACTCTTATCGTCCTTAATTGTGATGCCGGTGGGAAGGGGAGGAGGGGGGTCGCGTTCGCTGCCCTTCTCGTGGCTTCTCCCTGTCTGTTTTTGTGTGGTTGGGCCTCTAAATTTGGGGCTTCTTGGGGGGGGGTTCCCGCCTGTTGTTTGGCTTATCTTCTGTCCCCTCTGTCCCAGGTCTCCCCGTTACTCACTTTGCGTTGTTGGTTTGGGCCGGGCTGGCAGTAATTGCAGGCGTGAGCCTGCTTCCCTCACACCGATCTGCTCACCAGGCTGGGAGGCCACCGGGCTCTCTCCGTCTCCCCCTCTTGAGGAGGGGGCGACTTATAGAGCCAGCGATGGGGTCCCCTGGCCGCTGCCTCTTGGCTGATCGACTCAGCCTGAGGTGGGGCGCGATTCGCCCTCCGATCGGTGATTTCGGTTGATGTCTTGAGGAGCTCTCAAGACACCCGTCCTGCCGCCATCTTTGCCCCGCTCCCTCTCCCAAGATTATTATTATTATTTAATGGTGCCTTTGCATAAGACATCACTTAGGGTTATGGCTAGTCCAAAGATGACTGAATATTTCAAGGATACCTTTGTCTAAACTTTACTTACAAAGTGATTGCTTGAACTGAGGATTTGACTTGACAAGGCGCTAAGATCCAAGGAGAGCCCTTGTTAGCTGTACACATTTTTGTCTAACATATATAATGAAAGCAACCAATTAGGTCCTTTGCCCATAAAACTCAGGGAAGAGAAACAAATGGAGCATGAATCAAAAACAGCTTTATAAGGCAGTAAACTACTGGCAACAAACAAAGCCCAAAGTATCTTATAAGCATGGCTGTTAAAATCTATGCACGGACAAAACCAAAACAAGAGCATAAAAAGGGTTTTTTTAGATACAAAGGAAGAATTTCGATTGTAATTTGATTCTGGTTTTGAGTGACATACAAGATCAAATGAGACATTAAGGGAAATGTATGTGCCCTTCGATTAACATGTTTTTCTTCTGGCAACAGGTTTTGCTCAAAGATATGCATCTCGGCAGCTTGCCTTGCAAATTAATTCCATGTTTACCTTCCAGTGATAAGCCACAAACCAAAAACATGTAAAATGAAAAGTATGTAGATGAAGACGATCATGTGCTATGACAAGCAGACATCCCTGACTCCATAAGAGAGCTGCTCTTCTAAACACATACAGAGTGGGTTGCTGTGAGTTTTTTGGGCTGTATGACCATGGTCCAGAAACATTCTCTCCTGGTGTTTCACCTGCATCTATGGCAGGCATCCTCAGAGGTTGTGAGGTCTGTTGGAAACTAGGAAAATTGGGTTTATGTATTTGTAGAATGTCCAGAGTGGGAGAAAGAACTCTTGTATGTTGGAGGTAGATGTGAATGTTTCAATTGGCCACCGTGATTAGAATTTAATGGCCTAGCCGTTTTCAAGGTGTATTCTAGTTTCTCCTGTAGTCAATTCAAGTTGAACCATTTCCTACAATTTCATTCAATTCCCTCTAATATAAATGCAACTTGCACGGGACCTTTGCAGTTCTGGGAATGCATGGGTTGTAACTTCATGATAATTTCAAAGCTTTCAAACTTTGAGATAAGTGTCTAGATATAATGTGGCTGAGCCTGAAAAAGAGAGATTTGTCTAAGGCCTCAATCTTGGGAAGTCAGACTTGGCCACGGTGGTCCACGCTCTGGTTACATCCCATATAGACTACTGCAATGCTCTCTACATGGGGTTGCCTATGAAGACTGCCCGGAAGCTGCAATTAGTCCAGCACGCAGCAGCCAGACTACTAACGGGAGCGGGGTACAGGAGCGCACACTGCTCTGTTGCACCAGCTCCACTGGCTGCCAATTAGCTTCGAGCACGATTCAAAGTTCTGGTGTTGACCTACAAAACCCTATACGGTTCCGGCCCAGTTTACCTGTCCGAACGTATTCACCCCTATGAACCGTCAAGAGTGCTAAGATCGTCTGGAGAGGCCCTGCTCTCGGTCCCACCAACTTCACAGGCGTGTCTGGTGGGGACGAGGGACAGGGCCTTTTCTGTGATGGCCCCCGGCTGTGGAATTCCCTCCCAAATGAAATTAGATCCGCCCCTCCCTCCTGACCTTTAGGAAACGGGTGAAAACATGGCTGTGGAATGAGGCCTTTGCAGAATGAAGGAAGAGATCGCGAGTCGCTAACCACTTGATATGGACCGAATATATGGGTTAAGTTGGACTTGATTTTACTTTGGCGAAAGGCTTTTAAAATGTATTTATTGTATTGTATTTTATTGTAAATTTATGATGCTTTTAGATTTTAAATGTTAGCATTGAATACTTGCTGTTTGCCGATCTGAGTCCCTCTTCGGAGGTGAGAAGGCCAGGGTATAAAAGTTTTAAATAAATAAATAATAATAAATCTTATGCACTACAAAGTATTTGCCGCGAAGTAGTTTTTATGTGTCTGCTCATTGCATTTTTAACATGAGCCTGTTTGTTTTTGAACTAAGCTTAGTTAATTCAAACTGTTGGACTTAGACAAAATTAAACACATATTTTGCATTTATTTCTCCAGTCATTGACATTTTCTGTTTTGATCTTAATATTACTCATGTTTATATATGTGTGTACATATGTGTATGTGTGCATTGTGTGTTCATAGCAAATATATTTAAAGTGTCTGTGTGTTATTTTAAAGTTCGCTGGAGAGCAGTTATGGGCTTAGTTGTAAAAAGGAGAGTTTAAAGTATACACATTGACCCAATTATATTAAATTCTATTGAGGGAATTTTAAAATATATTTTACAGTCTCACATGTTGTAAGGAAATCAGCATAGCCTATCATGACCTATTGGTTTACATAGCTATTGGTTTTCTTTCATTAAAATAGATGGAAATATAAGCAGGGATGAATTTGAACTCTTGACGTCACAGTATTAATATAAGCCCTTTTCATGCCTGATTCTACAATTTCCACAAAGATTTCTCATTTGCTAGATATGATAATAGTAACAATAACAGCAATAGGTTCTCCACAAATTGCTTACCAATGACAGTTACACCTGTCTTTAAAGACACAAGTAACAAAAGCTGGAGGAAGGACTAATTTAATATCTAGTCAATCACAATGTTTTGATTTTATAGAAAAGTACATTCTCTTGGCTATGTACACATATGCTATTTATTTAATTTGAATTCATACAATTAATATATTTTAAATAGCCAAGAGGATTCTGTTTAGAAGTTTGGGGGGGGGGGGGAGATGAATAAATAAATAAATAATTTTGCAGAGCAGCAAAACATGCTGAGGGTGCATATGATATTTCAGCCTGAAATTAATTTTTATGACCATGTTTTAACATGTACCCACAACCAACCCCTAGGAGGTAAAAGTTAAAAATGCTGATGCTTTCTTAACTTATATTAGACAGGCGAAGCAGAAAAAGATGGATTGCCTATTAAGTCATGTTAAGTTATCGTAACTTAAAAGTAAGTCATTTCTTGCTCAACCCATTTTGGCTCCACGTCGGGCGAAGCAAATAAACCATTTAATTGCATAGGTTGGTCTTCTGATCCACTACAAAACATACAGGAAAATGCAGCATATAAGCACAAGATTATAATGTAGATTGTTAGACAACTCATCTACATGGGCTCAATAGCCCACACTGTCCAAGAAGTTGCTCCTAGCTATCTACATGGCATTGAGGAACTTCTGGGGTACTGGAGAATGTTTCATTGTTTGGCTGAGACTCAGGACTACCTCTGCAGTTTGGGCACAGTGTGGACAGTAGGCTTGGTTTAGAATCCTAAAATCGCAATTCTAAAATCAAATGGGGGGGGATTTTTTTTTTGATTAGTATATCAAATACTTACAAAAATTTTTGCAAAAAGTGCTAAAATGTAACTTAATTACTTACGAAATTCTAAATTGGTTCTAAAGTCAAAAACAGTCAAAAATCAATGGGGGAACATTCCCCTTAAACTGTAGATGTATAACATAAATATAAGAGCTAGCTACTAGCTCTCAGTACAATTGTGACCTTCTCTACCCTCCTCTTTCATTCCTTCCTTTGCTCTTTGGTTCCCCATCCCTTCTTTTCTCTTTCCTTCCTTCCCTCCCCCCTTCTCTACTTCTTCCTTTGTCTCCTTCCTTCCTTTGTTCACGTTTTATTTCCCTAATAGCAATTAAACAGAAAGATATATGTATAATATATAGACTTTCTGCTGTGCTTTCTGCAACCGAACTTGCCTATCTCAGATTGGCCTCTTTAGTCATCAGCGCGCTTGTAAAAAGCGTGGGATGAGTCCTTCCTGAATCTTCGTTCGTGAAGTAATGCCGAGAGAGATATGATGCAGTGGTTCCTCATGTTGTGGTGACCCCCATCCATATTTTCGTTGCTACTTCATAATTTTGTTACTCTTATGAATTCTAATGCAAATATCTAATATGCAGGATGTATTTTCATTGTTACAAATTGACCAAAGTTAAAGCACAGGGATTAATCACAAAAACAATATGTTTGGGGAGGATGGACAACGGATGATGGGATTTGCAGTACCTTCGACCAATTCAGCTCTGACTTCCACAGCTGAGACCCCATGAATGACAGACCTGGACTAAACTTGGCACACAGAACCCCCATGACCCACAGAAAAACTGGAGGGGTTTGGGAGGAATTGACAGTGATTTAGGGAGATAACTCTGAACCCAAACAATCCTGGATCAGGACCAAACTTGGCATGAATACTCAATATGCCCAAATGTGAATGCAGATGGAGTTTGGGGAAATAGACCTTGACATTTGGGAGTTGTAGTTGCTGGGATTTATAGTTCACCTACAATCAAGGAGCATACTGAACCCCACCAATGATAGAACCGGGCCAAACTTCCCACACAGAACCCCCATGATTAACAGAAAATACTGAGTTTTCTCATGGGGTCTTTGGTGACTCCTCTGACACCCCCTCGCAAGCCCCCACCCAGGAGTCCTGACCCCAGATTAAGAAACACTGCCTTAAGGACTACAAGTTGCTTTAAGATACTGTGGAGAGCCAAGCTGGGTATCTATCACAGGCATGGGCAAACTTGGTCCCTCTAGGTGTCTTGGACTTCAACTCCCACCATTCCTAACATCCTCAAGACCTTTCCTTTTCCCCTCAGCTGCTTATGCAGAATAGGAAAGGAAAAGGACTCCTGCCTTCCACCGAGAACTGGGAAGCCCTGGCCCTTGAGCACTCTAATTGGAGGTCAGCTGTGACCAGCAGTGCTCCAGAATTTGAAGAGGCATGAATGGAGGAAGAAATGTGCCAAGAGGAAGGCACATCAAGCCAACCCTGACCGGGGACTGCCTTCCACTTGGATACCAATGTCCTCACTGTGGGAGAACATGTGGATCAAGTCACGAATAGGGCTCTCCAGCCACCTACGAACTGACCACCAAGACATTCACTTGGAGGACCATCATCCTTCAGCTACGAGGGATCACCTAAGTAAGTAAAGAGTAAACTTCAGCCCTCTAG
>JARBWK010002099.1:0-16214 GCA_030556195.1 Anolis apletophallus
TTGTGAATGAATTCAGCGAATAATTACATCCCTACTTAAAATGACAATATTCAGAATGGATGCAAATCTGAGCCTCCTTTTGTCTGGCCCACCCTTGAGAGAGATTGAACACACCTGCCTCCTCTTCCGTGCTTTGATCCAGATTAATATCTTTTCTGAAAGTGGTGGCTTATAATGATTCCTGAGGCGGTGACAACTTTGCTCTAAGTTTTAGGAGGAACTTTGAAGTATTTGGAAGACAAGGCTTGGCTCCTTCAAAGCCTGGAGACCCGAGGACATGAATGCCATCAGTAGTCATTGGACAAGTTGAAGTAAAATGTTTATTTTGAAGTCACAGAATCATAGGTTTGGAAGAGACCACAAGGGTTATCCAAGCCAAGCCCATTGTGACATGTGGGAAGTCACAATTAAAGCAGATGAGAAGAATGCACAGGCAGGGTGGTCCTTTCCTAATTTATCCCACCGCTGTATACCAACTATAAGGGGACGAGGCTTATCGGGGTATTTAAAATCCGAAATCAAAACTGTGATAAAGCTGGAATAATCTGGAAAACCTCTTGAAAGACCACTGGCCACCACCAAACTTAGCTGACCCGGCCACGCTTCGCTGTGGCGTTTTCCTTCCTTCCTGGTTTCTTTTTCTTCCCCCTCCTTCCATCCATCCTTCTTTTTTCTTTCTTTTATTCCCACCTTCCCTCTTTCCTTCCTTTTTTCTGCCTTTCTTCTCCCCTTCCATCCTTCTATTCTTTCCTTTCCCGCTCCTTACTTTTTTCTTCTCCGCCTCCTCCTTGTCGGCGCCGCCGTTGCCAGGGCTTCCTCATCGGGCGGGGGAAAGAGGCGCCTCCCGCCGCATGCGTATGCATGGCAGGGGGTTCTCCGCCTATTTCCCCTCCTCTCCCCGCCCTCCTTCCTTCAAACAAGGGAGGAGGGTGGGGCGAGGAGGGGAAAGAGTTGCCCTCCCGCAGCACGCGCATGCGCAGCAGGGGTCCCTCCATCTCTTTCTCCTCCTTTCCCCGCCCTCCTTCCTTCAATCAAGAGAGGAGGGTGGGGCGAGGAGGAGAAAGAGGTGCCAGGGAAAGGGCAGCTTCCGTCCTGCCTCCGCCGGGATCAAAAAAGAACCCGTTGGAGCGAGGAAGGGCCTGGCGGCAACGGAGCCAACAAGGAGGCGGAGGAGGAGGAAAGAGCAGCGAGGGGGGAGGAGAACCATAGCCTCTGTGCATGGCTACGATCCTCCCCCCTCGCTGCTCTTTCCTCCTCCGCGAAGTCCCCCCTTCCGCCCCCCTGCCTCTGGGTGCAGAAGAAGGAGGAATCGGTGAGCGAGGGCTGAGGGCGAGGGGCTGGGGTTGGGGGGGTGTGTGGGTGCACCAGCACCATTGTTGAGCAGGCCTTTCCCCCTCCCCTCCCCTCACGGGGAAAGGAGGATATTGGCATTCACGATGCAGTGCTACGCCAGGTTCCGTTGGGCGTTTTTTGGGGGTTCTCTTTGGGGGTCTTGCGAGGTATATAGGGTGGGTTTTTTGTGCCCTATAGGTATCTCGTGGTATGTTTGATTGTGTTGGGGAGTTTCGTGGTTCTGGGGCTTATAGTTTTCCTGTCTATTTGCTGGGTTGCACGACCATTCTCTTTTTATATATATATAGATAGTAGGCATGAGAAAAAAGTTATGAAAATGAAATGATTCGTAAGAAATTCGTAAGAAATGCTACTTTTGAGTATTTCCGCACCTGGAACGCCATCCAGGAAGTGGACTTTCTTTATAGAAGTTCGGGGGCCAGGATTTTCTTAAGTGTCGTTTTTAGGTCGTGAGGGGGGGGGGCACCCTCCTTCTCTCTCACCACCCTCCCGCCTCCCTTGCCAATAAGTATTATGGCAAGGCATGCCCTAAACTCGCTCCTTCTTTCGGCTGGAAGCCCGGAAAAAATGTAAACAGAGAGGATTACTCAGAAGTAAATCTGCAAAGGAGGGCACTTTGGATGCAGGGCCCTCCTGAGAGGATTTACTTCTGAGTAAACCTCTCTGTTTACATTTTTCCCCCCCCAAAGAATATGTATGTGTGTGCACCCAAGCAGAAAACGCTGGCTTTTCCCGGGCTCACAGAGAAGAGCCCGTTTGCACCACATGAGGAGGGACCAGTCAGAATACTTCGGTTTGAATTTTACCTCTTCTTATACCCATTGTTATTACTGCTGTATTATTGCATGTGCATGGACTGTAGGTATATGACCAGCCTGGGCAAACTTGGGCCCTCGCTCCCTCGGGATCGGGGTGAGAGAGAGGCAGTGAGGGAGGAGGGGGGCTCCTCCTCCTTTCTTTTGCTGCTTCCAAGAATAGAATACCCCCTCCCTCCCTCCCTCCTTTGCTCCCTCCTTCCTATTTGGAGAGTCCCATCTAGAATTCAGTGTGATTTATTCAAGTTTTGGCCTACAACTCCCAGAAATCCCAGCCAATTTACCAGCTGTTAGGATTTCTGGGAGTTGTAGGCCAAAAACCATCTGGAATGCGCATGTGCTGGCATACGAACTACTAACAATTTCGTTAGTAATTAAGTTACATTTTAGAAATTTTTGGAAATTTTTTTGTAAGTCTTTCTTTTACTAATCAACCCCATTTGATTTTAGAATCGCCATTTTTGGGTTCGAAACCATGCCTAATAGATAGTAAACCTTTGGCTTACTGGAGATATCTTAGGCAAGTGTTGGTGCTCACCTTTAAGGCCTTGCACGGCCTGGGGCCAATGTACCTGAGGGACCGGCTTACCTCATATTGCCCTACGAGATCACTGCGGTCAGAGAACAACAATCTACTGGCAATTCCCCCTGCTAAGACGTTTAGGTTGACTCGCCACCCGAAGGAGAGCATTCTCTATGGAACGCTCTCCCAGCTGAGGCATGAGCACTACACGATCTCATGTCATTTAGGAGGTCTTGTAAGACTTTCCTTTTCCAACAGGCCTTTGGCTTGTAAGATGCCATTAATGTACCAGTTCTGCCTGTGATTTTATCTTAACTGCATTGTATTATGCTGCACGTTATTGCATCTTCGTGCAGCATCTTGTGTTTTAATGTGTGGATGTTTTATTATGTTTTTATGGTGTTTTATTGTGTTACTCTTCTGACTTTGTAAGCCGCCCCGAGCCACCCGGGAGTGGTGGCCTAGAAGTTTGAGAAATAAATAAATAAATAAATGCGCCGGGTTCACACTCAGGCTTGTGTTCTGAGGTATCTTGCAGATATTCCTCCTCCAAGATGTACGCTGCCACCATTTGACTGGAAACTGCCTCATTACAGCTGGAAACTGCTTTAAAACTTCTTTGACAGAGGCACACGTGAGGCAGAAGTGTTGAACAATAGAACAATGATGTTTATTTAAGAGAACTTGAACAAAATTGGCATTAAACCTAGTGGTTCAGAAATATTGGCACAAAAGCATATGGTTCCTTTAAGCCAGGGCTGCTCACAAAGTCGATCGCGATCGACCAGTCAATCGTGGTCCCGGAGCTGGTAGATCGCAGCCAAATTTCAGAGGGGCGCTTCTGCCCTGCGCACGGCGCATCTTCCGCCGGGCTTCCTCATGCCCCGAGGCGACTCCCCCGCCTCCATCCTCAGTGCCGTCGCAGTGTGGCCTGAGGAGGAAGGAGGGAGAAGAAGAAGGCGGGCAGCAGAGCGAAGGAGGGGGCAGGCGCCCGGCCCACGCATGCACATTTGGAGTGTGTGGCGGCGCGTGAAGACGAGCCATGAGGGAAGACAACCACAAGGAGGCTTTGGCAGCCATTTCCTGCCAAAGACACCTGCGACTGCGAGGAGTTCATCTACTTGGCCTCCTTGATCAGCATTGAATGGCCTTGCAGCTGAAAGGTCTGTGTGCTTTCATTCTGCCTGTTTATATCTGTGGAATGGTGTCAAGGTGGGAGAAGGAACTCTTGTCTGGATGCATTTTGAATGTCCCATTGGCCACAATGATCAGCATTGAATGGCCTTGCAGCTGAAAGGTCTGTGTGCTTTCATTCTGCCTGTTTATATCTGTGGAATGATGTCAGGGTGGGAGAAGGAACTCTTATCTGTTTGAGGTAAGTGTGAATGTTTCAACTGGCCACCTTGATTAGCATTGAATGGCCTTGCAGTTTCAAGATTGGCTTCTTACTGCCTGGTTGATACAGTATATCTGTAGAATGTCCAGGGTGCAAGAAACACCTCAGTGAGGTAGGGATACACGGGCACATAATTCAAAACTGAGAGAAAGCACTCCTGGCCATCTGGTCATCCAGGAGCAGCAGCCATAGATTGACACATAGACAGGGGCGGTCTAAGGTAATTTTAAATGGTAGGCGAATATTATTTTGGTGCCCCCCCCCAAAAAAACATTATTTTGCCGCCCCCCATGTAAAACAAATATACAATTATGATATCACAATACAATTAGTAGTATTATATTGTATCAATGTATATACAATATATTATACCATACTCATACTATATTATATCATAATAATATTATACTACATTACAATATAATTATATTATAATATATTGACAGTATAATATAATGTAACATTCTATTATATTATTATTATAAAATAATAAAATTATTTATTTAAATAAAATTATCCTCTACTAAAGATTTTCATTACTCTATAAAACTCAAATAACCCAAAATAAAGTAAAATAAAATATTATATATTACTATTTTGTACAATACCACTATACTGCAATATTGTTTGTAATATTACATGTAATATGAAATATATCATTATTCTATTGTTATATTGTATTTGTATTATATTGTATGACAATATTAAGCAGAACTGTATAATAATCAACAAGAAATGCAATGCAAATGCATCAAAATCAGAATATATTACCTATCACCCGACTCATAATTCATAGGAGTCTCCCATAAGTCCAAAATTAGGATCCCAATGTAAATGTAAATAGAAAAACAGCCAAAATGTTCAAATGAGGTCGAATACAGGCAGCACGGCCTGGGCAAACTTGGGCCCGCCCTCCCTCCTTCTAAGTGTTTTGGCCTCCAACTCCCACAACTCCTCATAGCCTCAGGCCCCTCAGGTCTAGACAGAAATAGAGCCGAAGGAAGGAAGGAGGGAGAGAAGAGGTCACAGAGGAGGAGGAGGAGGAAAGCCCTTCATTCATTCCTTCACTTACACTTCCTTCACTGATTCTTTTCTCCTTCCATGCAAAAGCAAGGGCTCGGCGGAGGCAGAGGGAGAGGGGAAGCACTCCCTGCTTGCCCGATATGGAGTGCTTTGCTTACAGGCTTCTGCGCAAGGGAGCTACTGGGCATGCGCGGAGGTTTTCGCGCATGTGCAGTTGCTCCTGCGCTCAACTTCAGCTCCGGAGCAACTGCGCCTGCGTGAAAACCTCTCCGCGTGCCCAGAAGTGGCGTTGGAGCGCACAAGGCCGGGGTCAAAAACCAGGCAGCTGCGGCACTGCCTGAGGAACATCGGCAGGGCCAGGATGGCGCCCCATGCGGCTAGGATGGCGCCCCCTTCCCAAATGGCGCCCTAGGCGGTCGCCTACTTGGCCTATCTTGTAGGACCGCCCCTGCACATAGAACAACATAGACAGACAGCAACAACATCTTTCAAACACACACACACACACACACACACCCGTGCAGAAAAAGTTCTACCTAAAATAAACCTCCAGCAAAACCTAGGTAGATCATGTTGACTTGGTAGTTTTAAAAGTAGCTCGCATGCTGAAAAAGTGTGGGCACCCCTGCTTTAAGGAGTTGGAATCTTAGTTGCAAACTCCTTTCTTCCTCAGAAATTACTGGCAGGATTTCCTTTCTACCTAGCAATTCTAAACTCCACTACAGATAGTCCTTCCCAGGATCTATCTCTCCACTCCTCCACCAACTATCTTCCCTGATAGCTGTAAAATCTTCTCACTAGCTAGCTCTGCTAGATAACTGACCAATTTCAGGCTTTTTCCCCTATTCCCTTCTCCACTCCAGACTCCTAACTCCTTCTTCTCTAACACCCACTCCAACCAACTCTTCTCTAACACCAACTCCCACAAACTGACAGGGTTTTAAAAACGCCCCCTCCAAGTCATTTTTTCTTTTTCTAAGTTAGGCTCCGCCCCCTCTTTACCAGCCAATCCTAACTCTCCTCATTTCCCTCCAAGCTTACTCCTAGGCATGCCCCTTCAGGAAATGAGATTCAAGATGGATGCCCCAGGCACCCTTCTAAAATGGCTGTCAATTCCTGGGCCTACTTTTCCAGACTTTACCAAGCTTAACAGGTAGGGAATTCATCACACCAGTGTTTCCCAACCAGTGTGCCATGGCACACTAGTGTGCCGTGAGAGATCATCAGGTGTGCCGGGGGAAATTAGATTCTTATCTATCTGATGTCTGTCATGTATAAAGTTTGCTACTCTGTCTTCAGAACCTCAGTGCGCGGGTCCCTGTTTCCGGAAGGGCCATGCGGTAGGGCGGACCTGTTTGGGCCCGTTCCCTTCCATTCCGCTCCGGCGGGGAGCACTTCCGGTCCAGTCCAGCCCAGCCCTGTTGGCGCTATGCGAGGTGTGAGTCAGAGAGCAGCGGAGCCCGAGCGCTGAAGGCAGGCAGGCAGGCAAGCTGCCAGAGGGGCAGGTAGGTAGGCATGCAGGCAGGGAGTCAGCCAGCTAAAGGGGGAAAGGAGAGAAGGGAACTCGTGGGAGAAATATGGGTCCCCCCAAAGGCCATCCAGCCTGACCCCCTTCAGCCAAGCAGGAAGGCACCACCCAAGCCCGCCCAACAGATGGGCATGGAGACTCTGGCTATACACTAAGGCAGGCAGCATCTTTATTAAAGGCTTGGCAGAAGGTTTAGACTAGATATGGGCCTTCCTCCAGGTGTTTTGGACTTCAACTAATATTGCGATATAATTGTTATAATACAATGTGGTATGTAATTGTTGTACTGTGACAATGACATAGTATGTTGTATTTGATATTATAGTAATATACGTACATTGTGTATACATATAATATTGATAATGTTGTAATGTAATCTATATATATAAAAAGAGAGGGGTCGTGGAACGGGGCAAATGGACGCAAAAACTACATGTCCCAGACACACGAAACTCGCCAGGCCACTAATCTATACCACAAGGTCCATAGCCGGCCCACAAAAACACCCCAAAACACAACACAACACCCCCAAAACACCCCCACAAAACTACATTAACACTCATGCGCAAAACGCCGGAGCCGCGGCGACAACCAGAAAACCACGCCCCTCCTCCTCCTCCAATGCTCACTCCCACCCCACATCCACAGAAAAACACCTTAACACGCTCCCGGACCCTAACCGCCTCCCAGCCGCTCCCGAAACACGATCCGCGCCACCGACGCCATGCCCCCTCCTCCGCCACTTCCAAGCCCCTCAGGAACACGAGCCGCGGCGCACTCCCTAAGAGACGTCGGAGGAGGCCGAGGAGGCACGGGGGCTGGCCGGCTCCGGTAACGGATGGGAACCAGCGAGGCAGGCCGAGGACGCGGCGGAGAAGGAGCCAAGGCCATCACCCGCAAGATCTGGGTGCACAAACGGCTGGCAGGTGGTGCAGGAAGCGGGCCTGGCCATGGGACTACACTTCCCAGAAGGCTCTGCGCCGCTCACTGGGAACAAAGGTGACCGTGCGGGGCCGTCAGAAGTGTAGTCTCATAGCCAGGCCCTTCCTTCCAAATGACCGACGCAAAGCCTTCTGGGAAGTGTAGTCCCATGACCAGACCCGCCTCCTACACCGTCTCCAAGCCATTCCG
This sequence comes from Anolis apletophallus, assembly GCA_030556195.1. NCBI lineage: Eukaryota > Metazoa > Chordata > Lepidosauria > Squamata > Anolidae > Anolis > Anolis apletophallus. The sequence goes on from JARBWK010002099.1 coordinate 7,770, forward strand.
ACACCCGGATCTTGCAGACGATGCCCTCGCAACAGCCACACACACACAAACACAGAGTGGGAAAGAGAGCAGGCAACAGAAGAGACGGGCATGGAAGAGGCAGGCAAGATTACAAAACACATACTAATAAACAACCATAACCAAAAACCCCCCAAACATTACAACTCCTACACAAAACAACACCAACACACACACACATACACACGCATATATACACCTAAACATATATACACACATATACATACACAAACACATACACACACATATATACCTACACATACACACATATATACACACATACAGACAAATACACACAAACATATATATACACACACAAACAAATACAAACACAAATAAACACACATACACATATACACACACACACATATAAACAAACACATACATACACAAACAAACACACATACATAAACATACACACACACATAAAAACACACATATACAAACACATAAACAAATAGACATATATAAATATACACAAATACATACACATAAACAAATAGACATATATACACATATAAAAACACAAAAACACAAACATACACATATATACACACATACATACACATACACATACACACACAAACACATATACATACGCATACACACACATATATACACATACACATACATAGACATAGACAAAAACATATAAATACACGTACACACACATATATACACACAAACATACACATATATACACACACAAAACACATAGCCACATCATTTCAAACCCTTACATACCCAGACATCCTCACATCTCCTAAATAGGGCACAGCAACACGTGCCGGGTTCAGCTAGTGCAATATAATAATAATATACTATATAACTATATATCTTGTGTTCATAGAAACAGGCCCAGGTTTCACACTAAGTGAGTGTATAAATACATTTTTAAACATATTAACTATATGTATTACTGTGTTAGAGTGTCATTTTGTGTCATTTTGGTTGGTGGTGTGCCCCAGGATTTTGTAAATGTAAAAAATGTGCCGCTGCTCAAAAAGGTTGAAAAACAGTGCATCACACCATCCAACCTCTGCTTTTTTAAAAAAACACATACTAGGAGACTCCATTGGATTCTGAGGCATAAACTGCCACGCCTTCACTATTTGTTTGTTAATGTATATATTTGCTAACCTGTATTGAATGTATATATTGATTTGCCACTTTGACCGAACTCTTTGATGTGGGGCTACAAACATGTGATTGTACTGAACATGTTCAAACTCATTTTGTTATCAGTATGCTTTTGGACTTCAATGTTAGCAGTTGGCTTTAGACCTCAGTGGAGGTGGATGCAGTTTGCATTTGGACTAAGGTAGGGACAGTTTACTATATGTTTGCTTGGGAAAGCAATGAGTACTGTTATACAGTTTGGACTTTCATAAGACGTGTACTTAAAGACTTTGGACTATGGACTATTGATTAAGAATGATGCCCTGTGTTCTCGACACAGAGATACTACAGCCTATCTATAAATGTGCCTTTATGCTGAATTAATACACAATATTTATGAGTAAACAAGATATATTACTTGTCAAAGAAGACTTTGTTTTTTCTCTCTGAGTGTATATTTCTCTCCCGCGTCAGTCCTGGGCGAGAGCCCTGTTTAACCCAGTTTGGATGGCTTTCCTTCGGTTTCCTTTCTCTCCCGCATCAGTCCCGGGTGAGAACCACTATTTAACCGGGGGAGGAGCCAGACCACACCATGCCCCGTCCCCTCCCCCCAGCTTCAGCACTCCCACAGCTTCTCCAGCCTTGAGGGGGCAGTGCGAGCGAGGGGTGGGAGTGCGAGCGAGGGGTGGGAGTCATGGCCCCCATCCCCGGCGCCGCTCTCCGCCATGACTCCCGCCCCTCGCTCGCTGAAGCCGCGCGGAGGAGGAAGAGCATGAGCAGTGGCCAGGCTTCAGTGGCCGGGGCTCCTCCTCCGTGCCGCTTCAGCGAGCGAGGGGCAAGAGTCATGGCGGATTGGAAGCTGGCTGGGGAAACGGCTGAAGGAGGCGGCGCCCCGGCCCTTTTTCTTTTTCTTCGCCGCCACCCGGCCCTTCCTCCTCCTCCCCAAGCAGCAGGAGTTCGGCAGGAGAGGGGGGGAGGAAGGAGGGCAGAGAGCTTTTCTCGCGGCACAGCAGGAGGTCTGTCATGGCACACTATTGTGCCGCGTCACAGCGGTTGGGAAACACTGTTTTAGAACACTTTAGAAATGATTCACTCCCCCCTCCCCTCAATTTAGTAATAAGTATTTAAACATTTTTGTTGTTGATCGCACATCTCTACTGGCTATCCTTTTGCCACTTGGCCTTCTCTTTCCCAGACTAAAGCTATTTCACTATGACATTGATACGGTGGTAACTAAAGTGCACAATTGAGAAGGCACATAGAATTCACTGAGTCATAAAATCATACAGTTTTATAACTCAGGGAAGGGAGCCCAAGGGCCATCCAGTCCAACCCTCTTCTGCCAGTGCAATGAGCACAAAGTGAAAACAATCCTTTGGTTCTGCCAAGGCAAAAATGGACCTCAGCTTCTATGACAATTTGGGAGCTGAGGATGCAAAAGAGCAGGCTTTTAATTGCTTCCTCATTAAATGTCGAAGATGAGAAACTGCTTTTGATGTTGACGTGGATGTTCATTTTTTGGAAGAGCAATATTGCAATCAATGGTAATGACAGGTTTGAAGGAGGAAGCCTGCGCATGGTTCTAAAATGGTTCTCCGGGTTTAAATGGGCTGCAGCAATTTGTTGATTACTGCGAGTGTCAATTGCAAGACTTGCTCAGGTAAGCTTGCCAACAAAACAAGACTGTTGGTTAGAAAACCTAATTTGCAATGCTTCATGTGCTAAGCAGGGCTCGAATTTGAAGTATCTTATATATTTGGAGGAACTGTGAGTCTTAGGGTGAATCCGCTCTGTAGAATTAATGCAGTTTTGTACCACTTTATAAATCTTGGGAGTTGTAGTTTGGTGAGAGAAGGCTAAAGGCCTTGTGAGACCTACAACTCTCAGGATTCCTGTGCATTAAACCATAGCAGTTAAAGTGGTGCCAAGCTGCATTAATTCCATAGTGTAGATGCACACTTTTACGAGGGCGTTCATAAGATTTCCCCGGGCCTGCTTCCTGTGGATGGAGAGCAATGAAACTTGGCCCAGTTTGGAGTCCTTCTCTCAATCGGTGCCATCCAGGGACACATAGTTCTCCCATCTTTTTAAGCAACTGTAAACACCTCGCTTGTAGAAGTTAATAATAAATAATAACTGTTTATTTATATTCCGCTCTTCTCACCCGGAAGGGACTCAGTGCGGATTACATTACACGACATAGACAGTCCCTGTTGGAAGACATACAAATGACAGTACACAGTACACAGTGCAATTTTAGAAGATTCCTTCTTCCTGGCTGCCTCGTAGGGTGTGCGTCGCTGTATGTGAATTGCTCCATTACGTCATTGTTGTTATGGCATTGCGTCGTTATGTCACAGGGGGGCGCTGTTGTTCCATCCTCATGACGGGAGCTTCTGTTCTGCATTCCACCTTCTGGACAACCAAATTTCAGGCTTGTTAAAGTCCCTCTGTAAAAATCTTCCCCGCTTCGCGGTTCCTGGTTTTATCTACTCACAGCTGGGCTGCTTTCGAACTGCTGGGTGAGCAGAAGGACAGGTTGCAATAGCTTGTCCAAGCCAGCTCGGGAATCGAACTAGCAACCTTCAGGTTGCAAGCACAGCTGTGTTACCACTGTGCTTTCTCCTGGAGATTGACAGGTTGCTCCAAAGCCATGTCATGACTTTGGAAATCAGAGTCTCATCACCTGAGAAATGCTTACATTTCTTCAAAAACAACGTCCTTGTTTGAAAGGTGGAAGTCCGATGTGTGAGGACGGGTGAATAAGGAGGATGTAGTAGGATTTCCAAGCCACAAGAGCATGCTTCTTCTATTTGGACAACAGGTGAGTTGTGAACTGGTGCATTGTCCACACCTTTGGTGAGCATGCCACATTGTCTCTTGGTTTTGATGGCCTCCCACAATGTCCATTGATCATGGTACCCTTTGCTAGGAAATCCATCTGTACTACTCAGTGCGGGTCCCAAAATACTGTGAGCCTGATCTTGCCTGCCGAGAGTTGGGCACATTCCTTTTTGAGGCGGGAGTCATGCAAGCTGCTTCCATTGCATCGACTGGACTTTAGTTTCAGGATCAGAGTGATGGACCCAGCTTTCACCCTGTGGTGATCAGTCTGTTGAAAAACTCCTCCTGGTTTCCATGGCACATCATTGTCAAGGAGCCTGAGAGCATTCGACTCATTCCTGCTTCTGAAAGGTGTGAGCAGCCGGTAACCCAGTGAGCAGATACTTATGCATGTCAAGATGGTCTTGGATGACTGTTTCCACTGACCCCACACTCATCTTGACATTTCAGGCTCGGTGGCAATGGTTACACGGCGATTTGCCGAAATGGCGACCTCCGCTTGCTGGATGGTGTGTTCATCAATAGCAGAGTGGGTCGCCTGGAATTGGAGCTGTTTCCATCATAGTCCAACCACATTGGAATGGAAGATGCAATTATTGACTTCACCATATGATGGGAATCCTCACCATAAACTTCTTTTTTGTCACATTGAACGTTATAATGAAAGCTCTGTGACTTATTACTTCAGGCAGAATGGAACCTTCCTATTCTATCCCACCACTTATAATAAAACAAGGGCTGGAATCCTTGGCTGCTCCCAATTATAACAAGTTGGGGAGGATTGTGTATTCAGAAATTAAAACTGCACTGAGATGGTATGCTCTTCTGGCCGGGAAACCTTTTGAAAACCCACCGCCACCACCACAATTATTAACAATATTAAGCCCTTTGGATTACTGAGGTATCTCAGGCCTGTGTACTGAGAAACTGAAGAGATTGCTTCTTCAAATATACGCTGCCATTAGACTCTTTTGATTGCTGCAGGGAACTGATTGAAGATTTCTTTGACAGAGGCACACGTGAGGCAGTTGTTTTGAACAACAACAAAAATAAGTTTATTTAAGACAACTTACAAAATAGGTATGAAGCTTAATGGTTCAGAGATTTTGGCATGAAAACATATGGTTCCTTTAAACCAGGGGTGACTACACTTTTTCAGCATGAGCTTACCATATGAACAACCAAGTTGAAAATATCTACCGGCACGTGCACATCGTCGCTGCGCGAGCAGCTCTTGCTCTGCTGCCTTCCGGGCTGCACGGGCCTTCTTCCCTTGCCTGCCCACCCAACGCTCTCTCCATCTCCTCACCGCTGTGTTCGCCAAGCAGGAAGTCCCCATCCTTCCTGTTTTTATACGTGCGCAGCAGGCCCCTCCCACGCATGCAGGAAGCTCCTTGCCTGCACAAACGCGCTCTCTCCATCTCCTCGCCGCTGCATTGGCCAAGCCCAGAAAGTCAGCATGAGGCGCGCATTCAAGTCAGGAGCGCGCATCCTGCTGGGAGGGGCTTCGCACGCACACAGCAGGGAAGGGATGGTGACTTCCTGCTTAGCGAACGCAGCAGCGGAGAGATGGAGCGCAGAGCCCAGGGGCAGGCAAGGAAGATCCTTCCCATTGCCATCATTTCCTGCTTCCTGCGTAGCGCGAGCATGCCCTTCCCAACAGGAAGGAGGAAGGTGGCGAAGAGATTTCGAGAGACCATGCGCACACAGGCAAGGAGGATCCCTCCAGGGGGTATGGGCGGCGAGTGTGCGCGCAGGCAGAACTCACCCCATCCAGCTGGGATTGACTTATATGGGCTTGGGATCCTGAGCACCCTGCTTTAAACAGTTCAAATCCAAGAATTTACTGACAGGATTTCCTCTCTGTGTAAATCTAACTCCAATACAGATAGTCCTACTTTGGATCTATGTACTCCTCTACACACATCTCCTGATAGCTGTAGAACCTAATTACCAGCTAACTCTACCAGCTACCTGACCACTTTCAGGCTGTCTCTACCTAACACTAACTCCTGCTTCTCCTCTGACACCCAAAACTCCTTCTCTGACCCCCAAACACCAATTTGTCAGATTTTTAAAGTTTCTCCTTCCAGGGCATTTTTTTTCTTTCTAACATAGGCTCCACCCCCTTCCTCTACCAGCCAATCCTAACTCCCCCCTCATTTCTCTCAGGCCGTTCCTTAGGCACACCCTTTTGGAAATGAGTTCTTTAGATGGATGTCACCATGAACCTATCTAAAAATGGCTGCCAATGTCTTGGTGTAGCAGATTACCATATCCCACAAGGCAGGCTGCTCGTGCAGACGCAGTAGAAGGAGAAGACAGACAACAGGATTTTCTCAGAAAGCTCAGTTTACTTGTTTTTCACAGCTGCGAGTCCTTCCCTGCAACATGGTGCTTCAGGGGGCGGCCCCTCCCTTGTGAGGCACATATTTATACACAGCATCAGGGTTCAACTTATGGTTGCCCAAAATCTATTATTGGTTAAAGATTATGCTCGCAGCTAAAATTGCAGCCTATCATAATGTAACACGGACTGTCCACGCTTTATTCTTGGAGATACAGTGTTTCTTTTATCTCTTGCATTCCTGCACAGGCTCAGTTTGATTCCCTTTGCAAGTGGCTCCTTCTCTGTTCTACTGTCTCTGGGCAGATTATTGCTAACATATGGGCACTTGAGCATCTCCCTCTCTTTAACCCCCTTCATTGGGCCTACTTTTTCAGGCTTTACCAAGCCTCCCAGGTAGGGAATTCATCACAAACGTCTCCTTTGGTGTGCAGCACTGGGTCCATTCTCAAACCTCACCCCATTTCAGCACCTGGAAAATCAAAGACTTTATCAGTTCCTGAGTTGTAACTTGCCACTAACCTATAGAACAGTGTTTCTCCACCTTCCCAGCCACAGCCTTAATCCAGTTCCTTATGTTGTGGTGACCCCAACCATGAAACCATTTTAGTTACTACTTCATAACTATAACTTTGCTACTGTTATGAATCATCATATAAAATATTGGATGTATTTTCATTCACTGACCACATTTGGCACAAATACACAATACATCCAAGTTTGAATACTGGTGGGTTGTGGGGTGTGTATGTGACTTTGTCATTTGGGAGGCGTAGTTGCTGAGATGTATAGTTCACCGACAATCAAAGGCATTCTGAACTCCACCAACGATGGAGTTGAACCAAACTTGGCACACAGAACTCCCATGAGTGACCAACAGAAAATACTGGAAGGGTTTGGTGGGCATTGACCTTGACTTTGGAGTTGTAGTTCACCTTACATCCAGAGAGCATTGTGGACTCAAACAATGGTGGATCTGGACAAACTTAGCAAGAATAGTCAAGATGCCCAAAAGGTGAACACTGATGGAGTTTGGGGAAAATAGACCTTGACATTTGGGAGTTGTAGTTGGAATTTATAGTTCACCTACAATCAAGGCATTTTGAACCCCACCAACGATAGAATTGGGCCAAACTTCCCAAACAGAACCCCCATGACCAATAGAAAATAATGTGACCTGTGGTCTTTGACCCCTCTGACACCCCTCCTCGCGCCCCCATAGGGGTCCTGACTGAGCTGAGAAACACTGCTATAGAAACTTAGATCATTACACATGTGAAGTTTCAGCATCCTGTGATAAGTAGAAGTGAGGCAGTGGAAAGCTTTAATGAACGCCTCTTGTAGATATTTAATATAAGAACATAAGAACATAAGAAGAGCCATGCTGAATCGGACCTCAGCCCATCTAGTCCAGCATTCTGTATCACACAGTGGCCCCCAGTTGCGGGCCACGGGATCTCGAGCAGAAGGGAGGGCAAAACCCTGACTTGCTCCCGACCTAACCAACCAGTACCCAGGGAAATCCTGCCTACCTCAACCAACTCCCGAGGTGGCACTTTAATGTCCTTTCAGTAACTACCGATACACTTGGTATCCATGAATCTGTCTAATCCTGCCTTGAGAAGTTGTTCAGGCTGACAGCTCTCACAATCCTCTTCTGGAAGTGAGTTCCATAACCCAATGACCCTCTGTAAAGAAATACTTTTCTTTATTGTTTAACTTTCCTACCTTGAGCTTCAGGAGTGCCCTCTAGTCCTAGTGTTTTGTGACAAAGAAAATAATTTTTCTTTATTCACCTTTCTATCCCATGTGTGATTTTATACACTTCGATCAAGTCACCTCTTAAACGCCGTCTTTCCAAGGCTGAAAAGACCAGGCCGTTGCAACCTGGTTTCATAAGGAGCCGCTCCATCCCTTGGATCATTCTTGTTGCCCTTTTCTGTACCTTTTCCAGTTCCGTTATATATCCTTCTTAAGGTGCGGAGACCAGAATTGTACACAGTACTCCAAATGTGGCCTTACCATCGATTGTAGAGAGGTAATACAACATTTGCTGACCTATTTTCGATTCCCTTCCTGATCATGCCAAGCATAGAATTTGCTTTTTTTCACTGCTG
>JARBWK010002100.1:0-16212 GCA_030556195.1 Anolis apletophallus
AAAAGACAGTTGCATCTGTGAAGTAGGAATTGAGGCACCACTTTGTGGGGAGGCTAAATTTAACTGATTTACGAGGACATAAATCTGGCCAGAAGCTGGGATGTAAAATTGCTTCTATGTCTGTCTATATGTTGTATGCAGGGCCGGTTCGTCCATTAGAAGAACTACGCAGGTGCGTAGGGCGACGTCACCAGGAAGGGGCAACGTCACCTGGGAGGGGCACCGCCGCGCTGGCTCCCCGGCTCCCATGGTCTCCGTGGCTCCCTCCGCGGCCGGCCCCACAGCCGCCGCCGCGTGCGCCACACCCTTTTAGGCAGCCCGGGCGCTCGGCCGCGCTTCCGCATGCGCGGAGCTTTTTGCTCATGAGTATTGGCTCCCGCTTTGGAGCCAGTGCGCGTGTGCAGATTGGCGCATGCGCACTGGCCGCCAAAGCAGGAGGCGCGCTCTGGAGCCAGTGCGCACGCAGATTGGCGCATGCGCACTGGGGGCGCGATTTTTCGCGTGCCGGGGCAAGAAGTTGCGGACTATAAATGATGCAAATAAATAAATAAATAAATTCTGAGGATGCGATCAATCCCCAATACTGTGGAAGTGAGAATTTGTCAGAGTCTTGAGTATTTATTTATTTATTTGGATTTATCCATCGCCACTCCCATCCGCCTCGGGGCGACTTACACATAGTAAAATTAAAAATATGGTTAAAACCACATATATAAAATACATTAAAAGATACATTAAAAAATCCTAAAACAATACAACAATCCGAACGCACATAATAGCAGGTGTCGGAGAGCCTGCAGTTTCCAAGAGCAGAGGGCCTGCAATTTAAAGGCCGAACGCCTGTTGGAATAACAAAGTCTTGCAGGCCTTCCGAAAGGAAGAGCACGGACGTCTGAAGGGAGCGCATCCCAAAGTGTTGGTGCAATGATACGGAAACCTCTCCTCCGTGTTGAAGTCCAGTGGAAGGACTTGCAGCTTGGGATTACCAAAAGGTTATGTGACTCTGAACGCAGTGGTCTAGTAGGACAGTATAGGGCGAGGCGGTCCCTTAGGTGCACTGGCCCCAGACCATTCAAGGCCTTAAAGGTCAATGCCAGCACTTTGAAGGTGATCCGGAATTCAACTGGGAGCCAGTGCAGTTCACGTAAGATGGGAGTAATGTGGCAGCATGTTGGGACGCCTGCCAGCAGCTGAGCTGCAGCGTTCTGCACCAGCTTGAGTTTCCGGATCACCGACAAAGGAAGACCAATGTAGAAAGCGTTACAGTAGTCCAGCCTTGAGATGACTGTGGCTTGGACTAGATCAGTCTTTCTCAACTAGTGTGCCACGGCACACTAGTGCCGTGACAGACCTCCTGCTGTGCCACGAGAAAGCTCTCTGCCCCCTTCCTCCCCCTCCCTGCCGAACTCCTGCTGCTTGGGGGAGGAGGAAGGGCCAGGCAGTGGCAAAGAAAAAGAAGGGACTGGGGCACCGCCTCCTTCGGCCGTTTCCCCAGCCAGCCTCCAATCGCCATGACTCCCACCATGACTCTCGCCCCTCGCTCGCTGAAGCCGCGTGGAGGAGCCCCACCCACTGAAACCCGTCCACCGCTCATGCTCCTCCGCACGGCTTCAGCGAGTGAAGGGTGGGAGTCATGGCGGAGAGCGGCGCTGGGGAGGGGGGCCAAGACTCCCACCCCTCGCTCGCACTGCCCCTCATGGCTGGAGAAGCTGTGGGAGAGCTGAAGCCGGGAGGATGGGGCGGGGCGTGGCATGGCCTGTAGGAGAGCTGAAGCTGGGGAGGGGGCGGGGCTCTGCCCTCCCCCCTCGGCACTCCCAGCAGCTGCTCCAGCCTTGAGGACAGTGCCAAGCCAGCATTGTGCTGGCTCTGGCGCCGCTGGCTTGGCACTGCCCCCTCAAGGCTGGAGCAGCTGCTGGGAGAGGTGAAGCCTGGGGGTAGGCGGGGCATGGCACGGCCTGGCCGCCCCCTCCCGGCTTCGCACTCCCAGCAGGCCACCAACCCCCCAGCCGTTCTTTACTGTGCTAGAGTGTAATTTTGTGTCATTTTGGTTGGTGGTGTGCCCCCGGATTTTTTTAATGTTAAAAGTGTGCCGTGGCTCAAAAAAGGTTGGGAAACACTGGACTAGATCATGGCGGGACAGGTAGGGAGCCAGCTTCCTTGCCTGGTGGAGATGGAAAAACGCCACTCTACTGACGATGGAGATGTGTGTCCCAGCCTCTGTTCTTAATTATGCTAGACCGCATAGATCAGGGCTGTCCAACAGGCGGCCCTGGGGCCATACGCGACCCCCGAGCCCCTTCCCTCCGGCCCCCTAACTTGCTTTAATAAAATACAAATTAAAATTTTTTAAAAATAAAAAAAATATCTATCTCCGGGTTTAGGCAAGCATTGCGAGACTACGCCAGCCACAGATGGGATTTCGAAGGAGGTTGAAATCCCGTCCGTGGCTGCGTAGTCTCGCAATAGTTGCCGAAATCTCAGGTCCCGCGGGATTTGCGGCCGGCCTGGGCGCGCGCCTCCCCCCGCGGCTGCTTCCAGGCCAGCCCCATTCATTCCTCAGAGAGAGGGAGGAGGGAGTGAGGCAGGAAAGCCCCTCCTGGCCCTCTTCCTGTGGAGGGCCCTCGCTTCCCGCCCCACGGATGGGAGAGCCGCCGCGCCCGGCCTGAGCTTGGCCTCGGCTCCAGAGGGGCTCTTCAGGGGCGGCGTTGGCGCTTGGGCCCTGTGGCGGGGCTCCCGCAGTGTGGGTCAGGAAGGGCCTGGCTCGAATCAATCAATCTAAAAACAGTAGGACGTTGTGGGAGGGGGGGAGGGGTCCCTCAGCGGCGGTTTCCTTGGCAACGCTTCCTTCCCCTCCTCCGCGTCCCCTCCCCCTTGTTGAGCTGCCTTCCCCCGCATGCAGGGCGCAACGTGGCTTCCTTTGCGCCTGCCCCCGCGGCTTGTTTTCCCTTCAGGGAGGGAGGGAGCTCTTTGGGCCTCCTCCCCCCACCTCTGGGAAAGGGACCCCATCGATCCCTGCGACGACGGCATTGAGGTGTTTGGGGCTTTTTTTGGTGTGTCCCAATTTGAGTGTGGACTCAAATAACTCAAAGGTATTAGGAAACATTCCCCCAAATCCACCCGTGTTCCCATTTGGGTATATTGAGTATTCATGCCAAGTTTGGTCCAGATCCATCGTTATTTGAGTCCACAGTGCTCTCTGGATGGAGGTGAACTACAACTCCACAACTCAAGGTCAATTGTAAGTAAATTGGAGCCACGGAGGGGGCGGAGCCAGGGAGGGGACGGAGCCGGGAGGGGCAGAGCCGGGGGAGGGGTGGACCCGAGGGGCAGGGAGGGGCGGAGCCGGGGAGGGGCGGAGGCAGACCCTTCAGCCCCCAGGTGATCAGTGACCGGAATTCCGGCCCTTGGGCCCGTAGAAGTTGGACAGCCCTGGCATAGAGGATGCAGGAACATTGGAACTCCCTGCTGCAGGTCAAATCAGCTTGATGGCTGGTTGATCGCGTGAGCTCTCGCTGAAAACCAGAGACTTTTCTACTAGGCATGGCAGATACAAAGCTAGATAACAATACTGACAAATTGTTATTTCTATTGAGTACGGCAGCGAGAATCTGTTTTGCCAAAAGATGGAAAGATAAAGAGATACCAGACGAAGAAAAATGCCTAGAAAAAATTATAGACATAGGAACATGGATAGATCGGCATATTTGATACCAAAAAACAAGGGAACCCCGATTAAAGAAACTGATTGGTCAATGGTGACCGATTACATGAAACACAGAAATATAAATATATAAATACTAGCTGTACCCGGCACGTGTTGCTGTGCCCTATTCAGGAGATGAGAGAAATTTTGTGTACGTAAGGGTTTGAAATGATGTGACTTACGTTTTTGGTGGGGTCATGCATGTGTTGTTGTGGGTTTTTGTGATGGGTGAGATGTAGAAGTATTGTGGCTGTCATGTTGTGGGGGTGGTATTTGTCAAGTGGAGGATTTGTGGTGTGTGTTTGGGATGGTGGTTGCAGAAGAGTCTGTGGTGTTGCGTGTGTAGGTTGTTGTTGTGAGTGTGTAGTGGTAGTGTGTTGTGGCTAGACGGTGTGTATGTGGGGTGTATTGTTTGGTTGTACTGTGTTTTTTGTTTTTAGCAGTGTTATGTATGCGTTGTTGTAATGTTGTGGGTTTGGTCGTTGTTAGGTGAGTGTATGTTGTTGTGGGTGTGTTTGGCTGGGCCGAAGGGAGTGGCAAGGCGGCAGCAGCGACCCCGTCCCTTCTGTTTTCGCCCTGTGCCATCCGGAGGGTAGTAGAGGTGAGGCCAGCGCCCCCACGCCTCCTCCTCCTTGATCCTCAGTCCTCCGGAGGGCAGCCTCAGCGGCGGGGAAGGCTCTCTCCCCCAGGGGAGTGCAGCAGCGGGCGGGAGGCCGTTACCGCAGCTGCTCCGGGGTGGGTGCCATCTTTTATGGCGTCTCTTCTGGCCGGGAGGTGGGCGTGACATCCGGTTGCTAGTGTTTGGGTGGCACTTGCCTGGCAGAGCGACTTCCGGCAGAGCCTTTTCGTCTGAGCCGGAAGTGGCTCGGCGGCCATTTTTGTTGTCGTTTTTTGGGGTTTGTTTGGGTGGCAGTTGCTGCCCGGACCCTTTTCCTGGCGGAGCGACTTCCGGCAGAGCCTTTTCGCCCGGGCCGGAAGTGGCTCGGCGGCCATTTTGTTGTAGTTTTTGGGGGCTTTTTCCCCCGTGGTCCAGTGCTGCCTCCCCGGAGAGTCGTAGAAGTGACCGAAGCGATTGGCTGGGGGTTCCCTCAGCGATGGAGGCAAAGGGATGCGGAGGAGGAGGTAAGGCTACGATCCTTCCCCCCTCGCTGCTCTTTCCTCCTCCTCTGCCTTGTCCTCTTTCTCCTTGCCGGCTCCGTTGGGCATTGCCATTCCCCAAGCGCCGCGATGCTTGGTGTGAATGGCGGGTTTTGGGGTCTTATTTAGGGTCTTGCGAGGTATGTAGGTCGGGGTTTTTGTGCTCCGTATGCACCTCGTGGTATGTGGAATGTGTTTGAGTGGTTATTGTGGTGCTGGGGGTTCTAGATTTCCTGCCTATACCCGACATCACACGACCATTCCTTTTTTATATATATACTGTAGATGAAAAGACAACAAGAATAAAAAATAAGAGGAGATACAAAAGAAGGTGAAGTTGTGACAAAACAACCAAGGAAAAGGAAGATTCTACGCATACAAGACTCAGGAAGTTAAAACTTGTCTTTACACTTTTTATTCCGCTCTATATATTTCTATCTATCTATCTTCTGCTTACTACCTCTATTATTTTCTCTTTCTTATCTATAGCTTGGACTATTGATTTTAATATATCTCTAACTATATCTTTACACCTCTACTGTTGTAATTGAGCCTTCGGCTACTACTAGTAGTAGTATTGGGGAAGATGTTGGGTCAATAGCATCAAGCAATAGTATGGAATGGGGTGAGGCTCTGTGTGATCCAGACTCTGCAGCTGGGAGGAAAAGGGCTGCTAGTGATACTAGCCTGGAAGGGCTGGAACAGAGAAAAAGGATCCGGCAGGTACTTAGAGCTCCTTCTGATCCAGAAACCTTGGAAGGTTTTCCTGGGGAAGAAGAAATGTGGTCAGAGGAAAGTGATACGGATCTAGAATCAACATTGGTTCAGGAAGTAAGGGATCATGTGTGTAACGAGGAGTCTAATTCTGATACCTTCCTCGGCTTTGACAGTGACTTAGACTGGCCTTCTGAGGCTTCAGAAACAGATTGTGACACTTTAAGCTTCCAACAGCTTTGGCGAGAGTGGAGGCAAACACAGAGCACAGCAGCTGTAGGAGATGCAGCAGCTAGTGCTCATGATCAAGGAGGGTCTTCAGACGACAGTGATGTTTAAGTGCTATATAAAGAAACTAGCTGTACCCGGCACGCGTTGCTGTGCCCTATTTAGGAGATGCGAGAAAGTCTGAGTCTGTAAGGGTTGGAATTGATGTTACTTATGGTCTTGGTGGGGTCATGGCTGTGTCGTTGTGGGTTGTTCTGGTGGGTGGGATGTTGAGGCCCTGTGGAGTTGTTGGTGTGTGGTGTTGCTGGCGTTCTGCAGAGCTTGTGGATATACAATGTTTTTTGTCTTTCCGTCTGCTGTGTTGATGTAGAGGTTCTGTGGTTTCCCAACTCTGGATTTGAAAAAAGAAACTGTGTTTCTGTTCTGGCGTTTGTTCTGCCCTTTTTTGTGTGATGTATGTAGCGTTGTGAGGGTGTCGTCCGATGCTGTTATTTTGATAAGGCATGGCTTGTCTTTTGGGTCAGTTTCTGCCTGTGTGGAAGGAAGGAATGGCATACAAATGGGTTGAGCAGTAGACGCAAGGTTGTGTTATGTGCGTATTGTGTTGTGTGTAGGTTTTACTTTTTTGGTGAGTTAGTGGGTGTGTGGTGGCATTGTGGGTGGTAGTATGTTGTGGAATGCTTGTGTGGGTGGGGTGTTTTGGGTGTTTGTGTGTGTTTGTAGAGTATCAGTAGCAGTGTTGTGTTGTGTTGTGGTTGGAGTATAGGTGGAGTTGGTTTTGTTTGTGGTGGTGGTAGGTGTTGTGTGTGGCAGGGTCCTGTAAGGATGGGGGGATGGGTTGTGATAGGCAGTTGTGTTGTGTTGTGTGGGTAGGAATTGCTGGAGAATTGCTCCCTCATAGAGTTTGGTTTTGTCAGTTTAACCCTCAAACACCAACCAACTGAACTCAAATCACTCAGCATTCTATCCTAGCCTTGGCTGGCTGTGCCCAACATTACTGGTTACTCAGCCTCCCTGCATTTTGTGTGGGCCGATTTTGGCCAATGGGTTTCGCTGGCTGCCGCAGAGGATGCTGGGAAATGTAGTTTTTTTGTATCGTGGTTTGGGGGGCCTTCTAGGTTTTGGGGGAAAGTTTCTTTGCTAAAAACCTTCCTTGCCTGAGGCCTATTTGTGTTGGCAAGTTTGGTGTCTCTGCCTTGGAAGGTTTCTCTGTCTCTGTCAGTCGTTTGAATGACAGGGACCTCCTTTATATAATAGATGGGTTTTGGGGCTGCATTTGCGGCGGTCAAAGAGTTGATGCCTGGTTCTTGTCTCTGGCATTCCTGTGTTCCTGATATCGTGTGACTTGTTCCTGTTTCCAGTTACTCGTGAGTTATGGGATATTTCTACACCTTGTTCTTGGGGTGAGCTGCTGTGGCAGCTCTAGGTGATGTTTGGGAAAAGGTGGGGGGGGGGGTTGGACTTCCAAGTCTGCTGTTGTGTGTAGTTGCAGGCCGTGTCTTCCTATGGCGGGGCTTGGTCTCCGCTGAGTCTCGTGAGTTCCTGCTACAGAGTTCGGTATTGGATGAAATGGAGGAGGCTGACACTGTGTTTTATGGGGACTATGATTTGTGCTATTCATGTATAATCGGCTCCCTGATTGCCTCGGACCGTCTCCTCCTTTCATCCGTCATTCTCCTGCCCTAGACCTTTGGATTGGATTTACGACTTCGCTTCTGGATTCTCCCTTCGGACTTCACAGACGGACTTCTGGTGTTTGTTTTGGGCTTTTTGGTGCTTTGTTTTGTGAGATTTTTCCTGGGATTTTTTGAGGTTTTTTGAGCCGAGTTGGCTACTTTTTGTTAGTCCTTTTCCATTTACTGTGCTACGACATTTACGCTCTCTACTATTCTCTTTATTATCACCCATTTTTTCTTCCTAACACTCTTTTTGCTTTATGATTTTTATATATGAAAAATATTCTTAATAAAAATTTAAAAAAAATTAAAAAAAGAAAGCAACAGAAAATCAGAAAATAAAATAACCTAAAATACAAAACCAATGTAAATAAACAACGGAACAATATGTGTCGTGTTGTTTACGTAAATAAACAACCCAACATAAAACCGTTTCCACTACTTCTCATCTCCTGAGCATCTCATCTGCCCCTTCCCCCCGAAGACCCAATGGCGAAGAGATGTGGCCAGGTCCCTATCTCCCAAATCAATCCCCATTGTTTGACTCTTCCTTCCCATCCCATCAATATTCGGCAAGACTGTCTTGTCTGACGGCTCTCTCTCTCTCTCCCTTTCCCTGACCTACTTTTGCCTGTTCGGAAGGACTGCTGCTCCACAAGAGGGGACTCACAGTGCTTTGCACAAGTGAGGACGGCGCACGTTCAAGATGGAGATGACCACAGGCTGGTCAGACGAACTGGAAACAATATTTGCCTTGCTGGGTACCCAAGTGATGCCGGTTACAGGAAACAGGCCCGGAGTAACCATAAGCCACACTAGGCCATGGCCTGTATGAGGCCAGGGGGCGCCAGATCAAGGACCAAAAAATGCTCAAACAAAACCGCAGCGTCGCGGCATGATGACTCTCTCTCTCTCTCTTGGGGAAGGGGCGGGAAGAGCGCTGCGGGGGTGGGAGGAGGGATGGCGCCCCCCTCGCCATTGCCCCCACCCCTTGTCAAGGAAGGAGGGGTGCGAGGAGGATGAGGCGGACGGAAGCCCCGCCCCCAGGGCCACTGGTGGACATCTGCAAGGAGGAGGAGGAAAAGCCCCGGAAGTCCGCTGCCCGGCTATCGTGGCACCCAGAAACATGGCGGAGGCAGAGGCGCCCTCTTGCGCGCATGCCCACCCAGTGGCCCTAGGGGCGGGCTTATCTGCCTGAGAAGGGGGCCTTCTGTATGTGGCACGGGCAGCATCCCATCAAGCTGGCGAGCACCCAATGTGGCACCTCACCTGTTTCGTTGGAGAAGCAGGCTTTGTGGAACTTGCCCATGTAGAACTCCAGCCCGATGATGGCAAACATCACGATGGCGAAGAAGAGGAGGAGCCCGATCTGAAGAAGAGGCACCATCGCCTTCATGATGGACTTGAGGACAACCTGCAAACCTAAACGAGAAGGCCCAAGCAGAGTCAGCCCTTTTGTGGAAGCACAGGTGAACATAAGAACATAAGAACATAAGAAGAGCCATGCTGAATCGGACCTCAGCCCATCTAGTCAGCATTCTGTGTCACACAGTGGCCCCAGTTTGTACACGGGGATCTCGAGCAGAAGGGAGAGGCAAAACCCTCACCTGCTCCGACCCCCCACAACCAGTACCCGGGGAAAATCCTGCCTGCCTCCATCAACACAGAGGTGGCACTTGGATGTCCATTTCAGTAGCTACTGATTCCCTTGGTATCCGTGAATCTGTCTAATCCTGCCTTGAAGCTGTCCAGGCTGACCGCTGTCACAACCTCCTCTGGAAGTGAGTTCCATAACTTAATGACCCTTTCTCTGGGTGAAGAAATATTTCCCTTTATTAGTCCTAACTTTCCTACCTTGGAGCTTCAGGAGTGCCCCTAGTCCTAGTGTTTTGTGACAAAGAAAATATTTTTCTTTATTCACCTTTTCTATCCCATGCATGATTTTTATACACTTGATCAAGTCACCTCTTAAACGCCGTCTTTCAAGGCTGAAAAGACCAAGGCGTTGCAACCTGAGTTCATAAGGGAGCTGCTCCATCCCTTGGATCATTCTTGTTGCCCTTTTCTGTACCTTTTCCAGTTCCGTTATATCCTTCTTGAGGTGCGGAGACCAGGGTGTACACAGTACTCAGATGTGGCCTCACCATAGATTTGTAGAGAGCAATACAACATTTGCTGACCTATTTTCGATTCCTTCCTGATCATGCCAAGCATAAATTTGCTTTTTCACTGCTGCAGCGCACTGGGTTGACATCTTCATTGAGCTGTCCACCAAAACCCCGAGATCCCTTTCCTGGTTTGTCTCGAAAGCTTTGACCCCATCAATTGGTAGGTGTAGTTGGGGTTCTTTGCCCCGATGTGCATGACTTTACACTTGTTTAGGTTAAAATGCATTTGCCACTTTGTTGCCCATTCACTCAATTTCGAGAGATCTTTCTGGAGCTCTTTACAGTCAGTTTCATTTTTAACTACCTGAACAGTTTAGTGTCGTCTGCAAACTTTGCTACCTCAGGTCTCCTACATCCAGGTCATTAATGAATAAATTAAAAAGTAACGGACCCAAAACTGAACCTTGGGGTACGCCACTTCTCACCTCTTTCCACCCAGAGAAATGTCCGTTTATTACCACCCTTTGTTTCCTACAGTTTAGCCAGGTTCCAATCCAGGACAAGACCGGTCCCCTGATTCCATGGCTGAAGAGCTTATTTAGGAGCCTTTGGTGAGGGACTTGGTCAAAAGCCTCTTGAAAGTCAAGGTAAACAATATCGACTGGGTCCCCTTTATCTATGTGTTTGTTTACACCCTCAAAGAATTCTATCAAGTTAGTAAGAACATTCAATATCGACTGGGTCCCCTTCAATATCCCTTCAAATACGATAACTAGCAGAGCTTGGACGCTCGCCTTTGACAGTGGTACCATCCCCAGTTATGAGTTACTTTCACACAGTGGCATTGGTCATCCATGCATTGCTATTTGGAGACTCCAAACTTCTACTTATTTTGGACAGAAAGATTGTTTGGCTTTGAGAATTTCTTTTTTTAAAAAAATAAATTTTTATTAGCATATCCACAATAATATCTATCTATTCCATGTATATAATAAAAAAGAATGTTTGCAGCAGGAGGTGCGGCGGGAGGGAGAAATATGTGGCAGCTTTTTGATTGGTCGCCAATGTAGGATTATTTGCATGAATCATTCTGATTGGCCAGCCACCCAACATTCCACCACACCAAGGCAGCACAGACAGGAAACGAAAGGGCCTGAGGCAGACATAAATGGCTGGAGTGGAAGTTAATCAGTTGACAGTTTTTAACGTTGAATATTGAATGTTCAGTACCTTCACCCAAAACACTTCACAAAAAACACTGCAACCCCTACAAATCACAGACTACGCCCAAAATTGACAGTAAGGCTTCATTAACTTGATTTTCCTGACTAGGCCTCACTCTCATTGGCCAGCCACAAAACCCCAACACTAAGGCACCTGACAGTTTTTCCGTTGGAAATGGAATGTTCATTTCCTAATAGGATTTCACTCCAGAGAGAGGGTTTCCTGATGTACTGAGAGCACTACTAGCATTACAAGCTAGGCCCAAAAATAGACAGACATCCTTCCAGCCAAAGGTGAGAACACCACTTTTCCCAACAGGCCCCAGCCTGAATTGACAGTAAGGCTTCCTAGGCCTCAGCTGCATTGACAGTAAGGCTTCCTAGGCCTCAGCTGCATTGACAGTAAGGCTTCCTAGGCCTCAGCCTGCATTGACAGTAAGGCTTCCTAGGCCTCAGCCTGCATTGACAGTAAGGTTTCCTAGGCCTCAGCCTAAATTGACAGTACAACTTCCTAGGCCTCAACCTAAATTGACAGTAAGGCTTCCTAGGCCTCAGCCTAAATTGACAGTACAACTTCCTAGGCCACAACCTAAATTGACAGTAAGGCTTCCTAGGCCTCAGCCTAAATTGACAGTAAGGCTTCCTAGGCCTCAGCCTGAATGGACAGTAAGGGTTCCTACGCTCAGCCTGAATGGACAGTACGGATTCCTAGGCCTCAGCCTGCCTTGACAGTACGGCTTCCTAGGCCTCGGCCTGCATTGACAGTAAGGCTTCCTAGGCCTCAGCCTGAATGGACAGTAAGGGTTCCTAGGCCTCAGCCTGAATGGACAGTAAGGCTTCCTAGGCCTCAGCCTGCCTTGACAGTAAGGCTTCCTAGGCCTCGGCCTGCATTGACAGTAAGGTTTCCTAGGCCTCAGCCTCAATTGACAGTAAGGCTTCCTAGACCTCAGCCTCAACTGACAGTAAGGCTTCCTAGGCCTCAGCCTCAATTGACAGTAAGGCTTCAAGGCTCCCAGGCCTCAGCCTAAATTGACAGTACAACTTCCTAGGCCACAGCCTAAATTGACAGTAAGGCTTCCTAGGCCTCAGCCTAAATTGACAGTAAGGCTTCCTGACATAAGGCCTCAGCCTCAAGCCTGAATGACAGTAAGGCTTCCTAGGGCCTCAGCCTAGGCTTCCTAATTGACAGTAAGGCCTCAGCCTAGGCCTCAGCCTGAATTGACAGTAAGGGTTCCTACTAGGCCTCAGCCTGAATGGACAGTACGGCTTCAATTGACAGTAAGGCCTCAGCCTCAATTGACAGCCTCAGCCTAAATTGCTTCCCTAGACCTCAGCCTGCATTGACAGTAAGGCTTCCTATGCCTCAGCCTGCATTGACAGTAAGGCTTCCTAGGCCTCAGCCTGAAAGGACATTAAGGCTTCCTAGGCCTCAGCCCATTTCAAATAACCCGGGCACTGCCGGGTCCCAAAGCTAGTATTAAGATATAATAGAAAAAAAGAAGAGGGGAAAAAAGAAAGAGAAAAAGAAAAATAATACATAAACACACACACAAAGGTTTTTCATACATGGAAAGAGGGAGAACATTGGGTTTATAGGAATGTCAGAAATTCAGTTTAGATGTCGTAGTCCTCAATCCCGAATAGTGGAGAAAATAAAAAGAAAAAGAAAATATAAAAATTATAATAGTAATACTAAAAACAAACAAACAAACAAAAATATATGTGAATTTTTTTTTTTAAAAAAAAAGATCTTTTCCAAACGTCCTGCTGTCGAGCCAGGCAACGTCCTCCATCCTGTATCGTTGCATTCCCTTTTTCTGCCTAAAGAGATGATCTTGCATTTGTCCCTGTTGAACTTCATTGTGTTCGTTTTGGCCAATCGTCTCTCTAATCAGTTCAGGTCATTTTGAATTCTGCTCCTGTCTTCTGGAGTATTGGCCCTCTCTCCCAATTTGGTACCTTCTGCATGTTCTTGAACCTCTAAGCCAGTGTTGCTCAACTTGTTTCTCATCCATCCCCTGGGGTCGTGAGGGGGTGTCAGAGGGGTCACCAAAGACCCCAAAGACAACAAAAAAGCGGTGCAGGGTATTAATGTCCAAACGAAGTAAAGGAAATTTTCAAAATGTTTATTTATTATTATTATTATTCGGGTTTTCTATGCCGCCGACTCCTGAGGCTCGCGGCGGCTCACAGGAACCGAAGGTACAACTACACACAAGCAATGCGATAAAACCTCTAAGACAATTAAACAGTTAAAACAGCAGAATACCAAACCCCCAGGTACAGTTCAGAAATTAGATAGCGTGACACCCCAGGACAGCGGCTAAAGCGGAACATGGGCAGGACCTACTCACCGAAGGCCTGCTTAAACAAATACGTTTTGCAGGCGCGTCTAAACGGGAGCAGGTCCTTTATAGCCAGCCGTTCCAGCCGGGGAGGGCGTTCCACAGCGAGGAGCTATAACGAGAGCGCCCTCCGGCGAGTAGATGTCAGTTTAGCCGATTTCGCCGAGGGTATCTCTAACAAATTAGCCTCCTCGGAGCGTAGTGATCTCGGGGGACAGTGTGGGGTGAGTCGGTCCCTCAAGTACGCTGGCCCCAGGCCATGCAAGGCCTTAAAGGGAAGAACCAACACCTTGAAGGAGATCCGGTGCTCGATTGGGAGCCAGTGCAGATCCTGCAAAACAGGTGTGATGTGGCGGCCTGCTGGGGTTCCAGATAGGAGCCGGGCGGCAGTGTTCTGCACCAGCTTGAGCTTCCGGGTCGCCGACAAAGGAAGGCCAACGTAAAGCGCGTTACAGTAATCCAGCCTTGAGATGACCGTAGCTTGGATCACCGTGGCCAGATCGTTCCGGGAGATATAGGGGGCCAGCCTCCTTGCCTGTCGCAGATGAAAAAAAGCGATCTTGCTGACCGCAGAGACCTGGGCCTCCATGGTCAGCTGGGAGTCCAGATGGACCCCCAGGCTCTTAACGGAAGGCGATGGGCATAGCGCCACACCGTCCAGGGTCGGAAGCTGGACACCTACACCACCTGAGCGACCCAGCCACAAGATCTCCGTCTTCGCCGGATTCACCCTCAACCTACTGGCACGCAGCCATCCAGTAACGGCTTCGAGGCAGTGTTGGAAATTATCGGGGACAGAACCCGGCCTGTCCTCCATCTCAGAATGAGCTGGGTGTCGTCAGCGTACTGGTGGCACTCCAGCCCATAACTCCGCACCAGCTGTGCAAGGTGCCCCCAGCTTCATCGGGACACCACATGTTTATATACTTTCAGCCTGGTTTGATGGGTTGTCCTATACTTATGGCGGGCTGAATTGATATTGAATGTATAATGACAAGCCTGTATTTGCATTTCTTATAGATTGTTTGGACCAGTGGAATTATCATTTTGAAAGTATATAAACATGTGGGGTCCCGATGAAGCTGGGGGCACCTGGCTAAAACGGCGAGGCCTTTTGATATTAAGTCCGTCGACCTAGAGAGCAGTACACCCGGATTATAATCATTACATACATTTGGATAGAATATGATTATTGAGATATATTTTTCCGGAAGTGACTGTTCGATTATTATTTTTAAAGTGAGATATTGCATCTGCGAATTCCGCATCCCCATTTGGGAAGAATATATATTGAACCCTATAAATAAACATTTTGAAAATTTCCTTTACTTCGTTTGGATATTAATACCCTGCACCGCTTTTGTTGTCTTTGGGGTTACTACAAGGACACCCTCCTTTGCTTCTATTTACTATGGGTCACCAAAGACCACCAGAAAACACAGTATTTTTGGTTGGTCATGGGGGTCCTGTGTGGGAATTCTATCATTCACAATGGCCTAGGGTGGCAGAATGGGGCGGCTGATTCGACCCCAAAATTAATGTAAATTTTTTTAAAAAATCAATTTTTGGCGCTTCTGCGCCTGCAGGGCGCCATAGACTCTCAGAGGCAGTTCCTCTGCCTCTGCAAATCTATGGTGCCCTCTGCAGGCGCAGAAGCGCCAAAGATCAACCCTCCCTGCTAAAGCCGTGACATGCCGGCTGCCTCAGAAGCGGCCAAAATCACCCTTCTGAGGCGACCGGCATGGTGGTGGCTTTAGGAGAGAGGGAGGAGCCATAGGCGGTCTCTCCCGCAAGTGCCGACCCTCCCTCCTAAGGCCGTGACATGCCGGCCGCCTCAGAAGGGCGACATTTCGGGCCGCTTCTGAGGCGGCCAGCATGTCACGGCTTTAGGAGGGAGGGACGAGGAGAGATGCTCCCCATGGCTTGTCCTCCTCTTGTCGTGACATGCCGGCCGCCTCAGAAGCGGCCGAAATCGCCCTTCTGAGGTGGCCGGCATGTCACGGCCTTAGGAGAGAGGGAGGAGCCGTGGGGAGGCTCCAGGGGTGGGGCTTCCCTTCCTCCTCCTCCTCGCACCGGTGAGGAGGATGAGGCGGAGCCAGGGGCGGAGCCGGGGCGGAGCCGGAGCCGGGGCGGGGGCGGAGCCTTTGGCCTAGGGTGCCAAAAAGGCATGATCCGGGCCTGGGTGGGGCTCAGAATGTTATTTGATTATAGGTGAACTATAAATCCCAGCCACTGCAACTCCCAAATGTCAAGGTCTATTTCCCCCAAACTCCACTTTTGGGCAGATTGATTATTTGTGTCAACTTTGTGGCAAACAATGTGATCCATCATTGTTTGAGTCCATAGTGCTCTTTGGATGTAGGTGAACTACACCTCCCAAAATTCAATGTCAGTGCCCAACAAACCCGGTATTTTCTGTTGGTCATGGGAGTCCTGTGTGCCGAGTTTGGTTCGGTTCCATCATTGGTGGAGTTCAGAATGCTTTCTTATTGTAGGTGAACTATAAATCCCAAATGACAAAATTAATTGCCCCCAAACAAACTTTGGGCATCTCCCCAAAAGGGGACTCAGGGCGGCCTGGATGATCATGGCTTCGAACCCTTCCTCTAAGTCAGTGTTTGGGAAGAGCCAGGTTGTTATGAAGTAGCAACGGAAATAACGTTACGGTTGGGGGGCGAGCGCCTCTGCCTCCTCCGCCATGTTCCTGGGTTTCCTCCTCCTCCTTGCGCCCTCCTTCCTTGACAAGGGGGCAGGGGAGGTGGCAAGGGGGGGGGGCGCCATTGCAGCGCTCTCCCCCTGTGGAAAGAAGGAATGTGTGAGGGGGTGTGTGCGGTAGAGGTTGCTTTGGGGTTGGTTTGTGGCCTCAGGTGCCAAAAGGGGTTAATCCGGGCCTGGCTCTAAGTCATAAACAAAGAAGTTGAAGAGAACCGGGCGCAGGACGGAACCCTGCTTCTGGCACCCACTCGTCACTCCTTTCCAGGATGAAGAGGAAAGCATTGGTGAGCAGCACCCGTTGGGTCAGTCCACCGCCATGCCCTTCGCCAGCAGAAGGTACTTTTCCAATTATATCGAGAGAGA
>JARBWK010002101.1:0-16196 GCA_030556195.1 Anolis apletophallus
ACAAAACGTGCCTGTGTGCCCCTGTGCATATGTACATATACATAAACACCCTGGGAATCCTATAAAATCTGCCTATGTATCTATGTGCATATGTCCATATGCATGCAAACCCTGGGAATGTGCCTCTCTGTATATGTACACATGCATGCAGACCCTGCCATATAAAACGTGCCCATGTACCTCTGTGCATATGTAAATATACATGCGAACACTGGAAAACCTATAAAATGTGCCTATATATCTATGTGTATATGCAAACCCTACTAATCCTATAAAATATGACTGTGTGTGTATGTAAATAAATGTTAGGGTCAGGAAATGGCTTGAAGATTGAAGACAATGTGCGATGGTAAGGACCGCCAGCAGATGGCGCTGTTGCCTTGGGAAGAAACATCCTATGGAATCCTGCAAATTGCAGTTAGGGAATCTTAGCCAGAGAGTTCTAGTTTCCTCCTTAAACTACAAATCCCAAAGTTGCAACCATCTATTCAAATCATTATAACTGAAGAAGCATCCTATAATATCCTACACATTGTAGTAAAGAATTGTTGGCCCGAGAGCTTTAATCTAATCCCCCCCCCCTAAACTACAAATCCCAAAGTCCCATAGGATGCAGCTATGGATTCAAAGCGCTGTAGCTGAAGAAACAATTCTACGGACTCCTGCAAATTAGAATCTTGGAATCATAGCATAATAAAGAATAATAAAATAATACAATAATAAAATAATAGAATATCTATCCATCCGCCCCTCCATCTATCTATCAATCCCTCCATCCCTTTATCCATCCATCTATCCCTCTATCTATCCCTCTATCTATCTATCAATCATCTATCTATCTATCCCTTTATCTATCCATCCTCTTCTCTTATCAATCCATCCAACCATCCCTCCCTCTATCCACCCATCAATATATACATCCCTCTATTTATCCATCCCTCCATCTACTCATCCATCCACCAACCCTCTTCTTTATCAATCCATCCAACCATGCCTCCCTCTATCCACCCATCAATTAATCTATCCCTCTATTCATCCATCCCTCTATCCTATTATCTATCTATCCATCCATCCATCTATCCATCCCTCTATCCATCCCTTCATCCCTTTATCCATCCATCGATCTTTCCATCCATCCTCTTCTCTATCAATCCATCCAACCATCCCTCCCTCTATCCACCCATCAATGAATCCATCCCTCTATTCATCTATTCCTCCATCTTTCTATCTTTCTATCTTTCTATAAGAACGTAAGAACATAAGAAGAGCCATGCTGAATCGGACCTCAGCCTATCTAGTCCAGCATTCTGTGTCACACAGTGGCCCCCAGTTGTACACGGGGATCTCGAGCAGAAGGAGGGCAAACCCTGACCTGCTCCCGACCCCCCCACAACCAGTACCCAGGGAAACCCTGCCTACCTCAAGCAACTCCGAGGTGGCACTTGAATGTCCATTTCAGTTACTGCCGATACACTTGGTATCCATGAATCTGTCTCATCCTGCCTTGGAAGTTGTTCAGGCTGACCGCTGTCACAACCTCCTCTGGAAGTGAGTTCCATAACCCAATGACCCTCTGGGTGAAGAAATATTTCCCTTTATTAGTCCTGACTTTCCTACCTTGGAGCTTTAGGGAGTGCCCCCTAGT
Organism: Anolis apletophallus; assembly: GCA_030556195.1. Taxonomy (NCBI): domain Eukaryota; kingdom Metazoa; phylum Chordata; class Lepidosauria; order Squamata; family Anolidae; genus Anolis; species Anolis apletophallus. The sequence goes on from JARBWK010002101.1 coordinate 1,646, forward strand.
CCTAGTGTTGTGTGACAGAGAAAATATTTTTTCTTTATTCACCTTTTCTATCCCATGCATGATTTTATACACTTCGATCAAGTCACCTCTTAAACGCCGTCTTTCAAGGCTGAAAAGACCAAGGCCTTGCAACCTGGTTTCATAAGGGAGCCGCTCCATCCCTTGGATCATTCTTGTTGCCCTTTTCTGTACCTTTTCCAGTTCCGTTATATCCTTCTTGAGGTGCGGAGACCAGAATTGTACACAGTACTCCAGATGTGGCCTCACCATCGATTTGTAGAGAGGCAATACAACATTTGCCGACCTATTTTCGATTCCCTTCCTGATCATGCCAAGCATAGAATTTGCTTTTTTCACTGCTGCAGCGCACTGGGTTGACATCTTCATTGAGCTGTCCACCAAAACCCCAAGATCCCTTTCCTGGTTTGTCTCGGAAAGCTTTGACCCCATCAATTGGTAGGTGTAGTTGGGGTTCTTTGCCCCGATGTGCATGACTTTACACTTGTTTAGGTTAAAATGCATTTTGCCACTTTGTTGCCCATTCACTCAATTTCGAGAGATCTTTCTGGAGCTCTTTACAGTCAGTTTCATTTTTAACTACCCTGAACAGTTTAGTGTCGTCTGCAAACTTTGCTACCTCAGAATTCACTCCTACATCCAGATCATTAATGAATAAATTAAAAAGTAACGGACCCAAAACTGAACCTTGGGGTACGCCACTTCTCACCTCTTTCCACCCAGAGAAATGTCCTATCTTTCTATCTTTCTATCTATCTATCTATTAGGCCTGTTAAATCATGCTTCTAAATGTTTCTAAAGTAATTACAAAACTAAAATTCTGGTGGTGAACACTAGGTGGCGCTGGTACTTTGTTTCTATAGTGTTGCTAATGTTCTGGTGGTGAAATGCTCACTACCAGAACTTTAGCAACACTGTAGAAGCAAAGCACCAGCGCCATCTAGTGTTCACCACCAGAATTTTAGTTTTGTAAGTACTTTAGAAACATTTAGAAGCATGATTTAACAGGCCTACTATCTATCTATCCCTCTATCTATCTCTCCATCCCTCTATCTCTCCATCCCTCTATCTATCTCCACCCACCCTCTTCTCTATCAATCCATCCAACCATCCCTCCCTCTATGCACCCATCAATGAATCCATCCCTGTGTTCATCTATCCATTCATCCACCCCTCTATCCCATTATCTATCTATCTATCTATCATCTATCTATCAATCTATCAATCTATCAATCTATCAATCTATCTATCCATCCATCCATCCATCCACCTACCTACCTACCTACCAACCAGCCAACCACATGGGCCATATAGTCCAACTCCCTGCCATGCAGGAAAAGCCCAGTCAAAGCACCCCTGACAGATGGCCATCCAGCCTCTGTTTAAAAGCTTCCAAGGAAGAGGCTTCCACCACACCGAGGCAGAGAGTTCCACTCATGAACAGCTTGTGCGGTCTGGATTTACCTAAGAGTAATATTGCCTAGCCCACCTTGGACAAGTTTGCTTGCAAGAATGATATTGGAGGTCCCCCGGACTCTGTCAAAGATAGTTCAAAACCAAGGAATTCATAGTTTTCCCAAGGACACCAGGCTGGAATGATCCCATAATCCCCTACCTCTCCCCCATGTGGGAACCCAAGGCTCTTCCCATGGCCCCACCTGGCAATGCCCCTGTCACCCACACTTATGGACTTTCCTGAATTTTGGCCCACTTTTAAAGGACTTTGAGGAACTTTTTGTGAACTTTTTTCTTTCCAAACCCCATGGACTTTTCTCATGATTTATGGATTCTTATGGACTCTGGTGGGTGGGATGGGCTGATATAATATGGTTCCTATTTCCCTTCTATAAGAATGTATTCCTATACGTTTTCCCCTTCCATGGGTTCCTATATAACAATATGAAATGCCGCCTTTTCGTGACCCCAGCATGCCAAGGCTCAGGATCTTCCTGGGCTGGTAATCCCTAAACAAAAGGACTTAACGGAGAGCACTTGCATGGACAATAACAATGGATGTTTCCTCAAACCTTGGAGTTGGCGCATTTGGGGAAAATGTCCCTTGGGCATGCGCTTTCAGACGTCGAAGCATGTCCACCTGGAAGACGTGCCCCCTGGGGATTTAGTCATTTCTCACAAAGGGGAACATCCTGCCTTCAGAAAGCTTTGGCCGAAACCAATGGCAAGATACCATAAATAGATCCATATCTAGCATTAAGGACTACTGGGGTATGGTATCCGTGCCAGATCGAAAAATGTTCATTTCTTCCACTTGGTACAATAGAGCAGTGTTTTTCAACCAGTGTGCCGCGGAACACTAGTGTGCCGTGGGCAATTATTTTCGAACTTCATTCATATATAAACTATAAGGCGCATCTGTCTCTTTAAGAAATGGAACTATAGCACTCTCGCGTCACCTAAGAAGTGACGCGAGAGTGCTCTGGTCGCGCCATCTTGGATTCGCTCTGACGCGGCTAAGTAAACAAAGTTAGAGTTAGTGCTGCAGCTGCGCGTCAATTTGGGATCACAGCAAGACAAGCGAGTGACAGTGATGGAGTTTTTGAGAAGGGTATAAATACCTTTAAAAACATAGAAACTACTAGCTGTACCCGGCACGCGTTGCTGTGCCCTATTTAGGAGATGCAAGAAAGTCTGAGTATGTAAGGGTTGGAACTGATGTTACTTATGGTCTTGGTGGTAGGGTTCCCATATGTCCCTTATTCTAAGGGACGTCCCTTATTTTGGCCCTAAAATTTGTGTCCCTTATTTTCAGGCCCTGTCCCTTTTTTTTTTAATTAATTAAATTTTTATTGAACGTTGTGAATACATACAGATGGAAAAAGGGGTGGTGGTTTTGGGGTAGGGGGGGGGAATGGAGGGTGGGCAGGGGTAAGGGTTGAAGGCGGTGATGGAGGTTGTTTGGTCCGGGTTCTGGGAAGGATAGTAATGGGTAATGGTGATGGGAAAAGATAGAGATAGGGGGTAACTTGTTTTCTTCTAAGTTCCTTGTTCACGGGTGCTTCTTGTTTTTCTCGTACAGTCTCTCTCCTTGTTAAGCTGGACATTTCTTTTTTACAAGTTTTCTTTTTAGGCTCTTTTTCCTTCTTTTTCCAGAGCCGGGTCTTCATAACCCTCTTGATATAAAAGCAATCTGTTGTTTTTAGTTTTTGTCCTTTTAAAAACTCTTTTCCCTTAGCCTTCAAAATCTTTCCAGTGTTTGGTGTCCATTGTCCGTTCCTTGTCTTTTAGTGTAGCTGGATCTGTACCTTTTCGTGTTCCTCGGCTTCCTTTCTAACCGTTCTCTTTAGGAGATTCGAGGCCTTGTATGTCCATCCACAGGATGCCACATCTCGTAGGCCTAAATTACGCCTCTAGAGAGTAAAGGCAATTTTTCTTTAGGTTTTTTCTTTCTTCCTTGCTGGGTTGTTCTCCTCCAGCTTCTCTTCCTATTGGGCTGCGTCCCAGTCTTTTTGTTTTCGTTCTTATCTGTATCTGGGATGGGGCTTTTGGGTGTTGCAGCGGCCTCTTGGTTTTTCCTCTTTTCTCTTTTTTGGGGAGCAGAGGTTTTAGGGCCCTTCGAAGTCATTCTTGCAGCTTCCAGTGAGACTTCCTCACTATTTTTGGGGTGAGGTCCTCTTTCCTCTGATACTTCCCGCGGCTTTACATTCTCCTTCCCTCTCTTCTCTCCACCTTCACGTATTGTTGCGTTTTCCCCCTTGACCTGGGGTGCGTCTTTTCCATCATCATAGAGGGTCAGCAGCTCTGGCATTGTGGGGAACGCCTCTTCAGTTGGTTCTGTTCTTGCCTGTTGGGAGTGCTCCCGGACCGCACCCATTTGCTGTTCTTGCCGGGACATCATGGCATCCATCTTCCGTAGGAATCCGTCTTGGGCTTCCCCTATTTTTCGCAGCTCTGCGAGGATGCCCCTCAAAGTTATTCCCTCCTCTTCTGATCCCTCTTCTTGCATCCTCCTCCACTCTTTTGCTCTTGAGGTATTTTTTTTTATTTATTTCTTTTTTTAAAATTTATTTTATTTTATTTTATTTTTTTGTCGTTTCGGCTGTAAATCCTTCCCCTCCGCACTTCCGGTGCGGGTCCGGCTTAGAATTGTGTCCGGGCAGTTTGTTGCCTCCTCTTCTGGTCCCTTTCGCGCCCTTTTGCTTCTAGGGCGGGAAGAGCCTCTCTCCAAGATGGCCGCCTTCTGGTTCAGGTTGTTGTTTCGAACCCTATATTCCTTGCACCGCCATCTTGGGTCCAGGGTCTCTCCCCTCTCCGTTTTTCGGGGCCCTCCCAATTCCGTCCGGGGGGAGCTCGCGGGTGATCCTTCCTCCTTTTTCCTCCCCTCAAATTCTACCGGCCCCGGTCGTCTTCCCCTTCTCCCCTCGCGTCTTTGTGGGTCCCCCCCTCCGAAGCAGCCTCTCCGGTGCGCTGCTTCCCGATGCCTCCCGGGTGCCCTCCTTTTGCTGGGGCTCCTTACCGCCCCTTCGATGTCCGCTTTCCCCCGCTCTCTCTCCCATCCTTTCTCTCGCTGTTGAAGTGGGCTGGGCTGGCAGTAAATGCAGGCTCGTGCCCGCTTCCCGATCCGCTGGCTGCTCACCGATGTGGGTTCGCACCGGGCCCTCTCGATCTCCCCCTCTTGAGGAGGGGGACTTTGGAGCCGTCAGTGGGGTCCCCTCGGTTTCGCTGCCTCTTGGCTGCTTCTTGCCAAGGTGAGGGCGCGATTCGCCCTCTAGCCTGCGGAATCGGTTGGCGGGTGAGGAGCCCTCAAAACGCCCGTCCTGCCGCCATCTTTGCCCCCTCGATCCCCCCTGTCCCTTATTTTTGACTAGCAGGACAGGACTGGGCGGGGTTGACCAGAGGAAGGTGCCCGCTGCGGTTTCCACGGCAACGCCTGCCCGGGGATTCCAACTCGCAGGGCAGCCTGCGTCCCCGTTGGAAGGAAGAGGCAATGCAGGACTTTTTCAAAGTACAGTAGACTCAATTAACCCTTACCCAAGGGGAATGTTGGATAAAGATAGTTTCTGGTTGCTTGAGAGTTACTCATAAAATAGGCCTAGCTGTGCATCCCAATACTATACAATGCTGTGTATCCCATACTATACTATACCATTAACTATTGACATAATAATCATGAAGATGTACTGTCTTATAAAATTTATTTTATTTTAATGTTTAGACAGAGCACTAAATACAGATGGAGAAAATATGGTAGTTGTAATAATGTTTTTTCTGCATGGCAAAGCATGCAGAAACATACCATGTCCTGTTAAGAGGGTGTAAGACGGTTTCTTTTGTGAGTTTCAATCATTATCTTATTCTGTTAATAAAACTATTTATATCTAATGTTTGAGTTTCAAGTTTTTAATGAAGTGTCCCTTATTTTTGTGGAAAATCTCGTAAATGTCCCTTATTTCTTATATCAAAAAATGGCAACCCTACTTAGTTGGGTCATGGCTGTGTCGTTGGCTGTGTTGGTGGGTGGGATGTTGAAGTCCTGTGGAGTTGTCGGTGTGTGGTGTTCCTGGCAGAGCTTGTGGATATACAATGTTTTTTGTCTTTCCGCCTGCTGTGTTGATGTAGAGGTTCTGTGGTTTCCCAACTCTGGAGCACGCTACGTAGAGTTGTCCGTGGGAGAAGCATTCTCTGTCAAGGTCTATGCCACAGATTTGTAGTGTTTGTCCTTGAGCCTTGTTTATGGTGATGGCAAAAGCTAGTGTAGTGCAGTGTCTTTCTGTTCTGGCGTTTGTTCTGCCCTTTTTTGTGTGATGTATGTAGCATTGCGAGTGTGTCGTCCGATGCTGTTCTTTTTAGGAGGCATGGCTTGTCTTTTGGGTCAGCTTATGCCTGTGTGGAAGGGAGGAATGGCATACAAATGGGTTGAGCAGTAAACACAAGGTTGTGTTATGTGCGTATTCTGTTGTGTGTAGGTATTACTTTTTTGGTGAGTTAGTGGGTGTGTGGTGGCATTGTGGGTGGTAGTATGTTGTGGAATGCTTGTGTGGGTGGGGTGTTTTGGGTGTTTGTGTGTGTTTGTAGAGTATCAGTGCAGTGTTGTGTTGTGTTTGGAGTATAGGTGGAGTTGGTTTTTGTTTGTGGTGGTGGTAGGTGTTGTGTGTGCGGGGTCCCGTAAGATTGGGGGAATGGCTTGTGATAGGAAGTTGTGTTGTGTTGTGTGGGTAGGAATTGCTGGAGTATTGTGCCTGGGAAGTGTGTGTATTTGGAGGTGTGTGTGGTGGTGAGTAGTGAGTGCAGTCCTGGGTTTTGTGTTGGGGAAGTTGTCAGGTATTTGTGGGGTGTATTTTGTGTGTGTTGTGGTGACATAGTAGTCTTAGTCTGGCTGTGTGCTGGTTGTGATGTGGAGGGGGTGTTGTTTTTGCCAGTGTGTTTGTTGTGTATTGGGGGGGGGGGTTGTGTTGCACGTTTTTTTGGTGGGTTTTGCAAGTTTGTGTTATTCTGGGGGTATGTGTTTGTCAGTGGTGCCTGTGTCCCTGGTGCCCTATTTGTCTCCCTCCTAGATCTTGGCCTTGACAGTTTAACCCTCAAACACCAACTGACTAAACTCAAATCACTCAGCATTCTATCCTAGCCTTGGCTGGCTCTGCCCAGCATTACTATGGTTACTCAGCCTCCCTGCATTTTGTGTGGGCCGATGTTGTCCAATGGGTTTCGCTGGCTGCTGCAGAGGATGCTGGGAAATGTAGGTTTTTTTAATCGTTGTTTTGGGGGCCTTCTAGGTTTTGGGGGGAAAAGTTTATTTGCTAAAAACCTTCTTTGTCCGAGGCCTATTTTTGTTGCCAAACTTGGTGTCTCTGCCTTGTAAGGTTTCTCTGCCTAGGACGGTCGTTCAATGACGACTCTTCCTTTATATATATAGATACTAGCTGAGGACCCGGCGGTGCCCGGGTTATTTGAGGAAGGCATTGTGTGCCAAGGTTGGTTCCTATTAGATGTGTATGTGGCTTGCAGTGGTCTCAGGAAGTTAGTGAAGGTACTGCAAGTCCCATTGGCCATGGTCCATCCCCCTCCCAACAGCACAGGATGTAGAGTGGGTCATGAGGGCTTTGTGTGCCAGGTTTGGTCTTCATTAGTCATTGAATGAGGGTCGCAGCAGTCTTGGGAAGTGAGGGAGGTACTTCAAGTCCCATCATTCGTGGTCCATCCTCCACAATACTGCACCAGAATGTAGAATGAGTCATGGGGGCTCTGTGTGCCAAGTTTGGTCTTGATCAGTGTTTGGATGAGGTTGGCAATGGTCTGGTGAAATGAGTGGAGGTACTTCAAGTCCCATCATCCGTGGTCCGCCCTCCGAACTGCATCAGGATGTCCATTGGGTCATGGGGGCTTTTTGTGCCAAGTGTGGTCATGATTATGCACTGGATGAGGGTCGCAGCGGGCTTGGGAAGTGAATGGAGGTACTTGAAATCCCATCCTTCATGGTCCATCCTCCTCTAAACTGCAGTAGGATGGAGTGTGGGACATGGGGGTACTGTGTGCCAAGTTTGGTCTTGTGGTTCAGGGCCGCCTTGGTCTGTGGGGAATGAAGAGTTTGAAAGTACTACAAATCTCATAACCTGTGATGGTACTTCAAGTCCCATCATCCATGGTCCTCCCTACTCCAAACTGCAGTAGAATGAATCATGGGTCATAGGGGCTCAGTGTGCCAAGGTTGGTTACTGTTAATTCAGGCCACACACAATGTCACATTAACTAAGGCCTAGTCAGGGAAATCAAGTTAATGAAGCCGTACTGTAAATTTTGGGCCTGGTTTGTGATTTGTAGGGGCTACAGTGTTTTCTGGGAAATGAAGTGGGATGCAAATCCCATCATTCGTGGCCCATCCTGCCCTAAACTCTCTTTTGGGGCCTGGCTATACACAATGTCCTATTAACTGAGGCCTAGTCAGGAAAATCAAGTTAATGAAGCCTTACTGTAAATTTTGGGCCTGGTCTGTGATTTGTAGGGGCTACAGTGTTTTCTGGGAAGTGAATTGGGATGCAAATCCCATCATTCGTGGGCCATCCTGCCTAAACTCTCTTTTGGAGCCTGTAATGTTCTGGCCTGTTCTGCTGGTAATTGGTAACTTTAAAAGGCGGAATGGCAGGCAGCCATTTCTAAAAGCTGAGGGGGAGGAGAAAACAGGATTCCAGTTTGGTTTCACAGAGCCAAGTGGGGAGGAATGTTGATGCTGCATTTTTTTCCCCTCAGTGGGAAGAAATCCTGTTGTTTGAATGTAGAGGCCTGAATTCTGGGATGCTGGCTAATCAGTGGCTATCAATGCCCTCTGTCTGGTGCCTTAGAATTTTGGAGTGCCAAGGCTGGCCAATCAAAGGACTTTATGCAAATAGCTGCCACATATCGCTGTGGCCTGTGAAAGTGGCTGCCACATATCTGCCCTTCCGCCCTCCCGCCCTCTCGCCCTCCGCACACATACATACAAACATTCCGCTTTATAAAGGTATACAGATATGTATTACCGTGTTAGAGTGTCATTTTGGTTGGTGGTGTGCCCCAGGATTTGGTAAATGTAAAAAATGTGCCACGGCTCAAAAAAGGTTGAAAATCACTGCAATAGAAGAGCTAGCTTGAGGGCTTTTGAAAGTAATTGCCGGCGCTTGGACAAATATTTAATCGCTTAATACACTCATCATGTCATCCTGGTTCATTGTTTCCCGCTTGAACCGCCTCCTTCGCTCTCATTGGACGAGAGCCCGAAGCGGCGCTGGCTTCCTGATTGGCTGAGGTGTGGCAAAGCCGGCCGCGCCTCCCAGCCCGCTGATGACTCCAACCAATCAGCGTGAAGCCAGCAAGGGGCAGGGGGGCGGGACGTTTGAACTTTGACAGCTCTGTTTTCTCTATAAGAATGTAATGTTTTGCATTGTACGGTATGTCAGCTTTTGGGCATACCGTACAATGGTTTGACATCCAACCCAACAGCTGGAACGAAATAAACAACTCGTTGGCGTTTCTTCAACTTGGTGAGACTTTATTTACAGCATCCCGGGGAGGCCGAAACTGCGTTTCTCTGAACCGCGGACACGAAATCCCATCAGGTCCCCGTATCCACGGTTTAATGGATCGCCTCCATTTTGGTACCCAATGTGGGGCTCGAACGATTCTTATTTCAGGAAATTCAGGGAAAATTGGATTGGGTGTTTCCTATCTTGCCAGGGGTATATCGGATCCTCTTTGGTGGGTCTGACTGGTATCTGCCTTCATGGCAAGACCCCCAAATTCTGCTCGATATCACATCTACTAAGCTTTGTTATCAAAAAAGAGATTAGACAAGTCTGGCATGACTTGTTTTTAAGGAATTCATGTTGACTTTGAGTGATTACAGCATTCCTTTTTAAGTGATTGCGGGCTGCCTCCTTCACAATCTGCTCCAGAATCCTTCCTGGTATTCCAAGATTCCAAGCTAACAGCGCTCCATGCAGTCATGCCGGCCACATGACTTTGGAGGTGTCTATGGACAACGCCGGCTTTTCGGCTTAGCAATGGAGATGAGCACCAACCCCCAGAGTTGGATTTAGACTGGACTTAATGTCAGGGGACAACCTTGACTTATTTCAAGAACGGCGCTCCATGCAGTCATGCCGACCACATGACTTTGGAGGTGTCTATGGACAACGCCGGCTCTTCAGCTTAGCAATGGAGATGAGCACCAACCCCCAGAGTTGGATTTAGACTGGACTTACTGTCAGGGGACAACCTTTACCTTGACCTATTTCAAGATTACAGGCATCTCCCAGGTGCTCCAATGGCTTGAAGTTCTATGGACAATTAAAATACAATGCGAATTACCTTTTGGCCTAAATGAACCGGTCAGTTTACACTCCCTTCTAATTTAAATGGTATTTAAATAGGTGCGTTCTCAGGTAAATTTACCTTCATTGGTCACCTCGCCGGATCAAGACGAGGTTATGCTAGGATCTCCTATACTATGGTATGCTTCGATTTGCGATTTCGCCCTTAATGTTAGTATAATGCGGGTTATGTCTCTGTTCGCTTCGTTGTTATGATTCTTTATATGTATATGTAATTTTTCAGGACATGAACCCTAATATGGACATCTAGCCTTGACAAAGATTCACGAAACGGAAATAACAGCGGCCCCGATGTGTTCTGGATAACCTTCCGTCGGCTTGCTTTCTATTGGACTACCAGGAGCCACGATTGGCGGCTCCGGTTCTTTTTGTCCTGCGGTATTGGATTACCTTGGCTTTTTCTTCCCTCTGTCCGTTGAATTGCTATTTTGAACTTGGACATAATATTTTCGGGACACAGACCCTTATTTGTGAATTTGAATATGGACTAAGCGTCGTCTTGGCTGCGCCCCGGATACGGTACAGTGGAATATATAGCTCTAAGCTTTTGTATACTTATACAGTCGATTTTCTTATGCTCTAAATCAGTGGTTCTCAACCTTCCTAATGCCGTGACCCCTTAATACAGTTCCTCATGTTGTGGTGACCCCCAACCATAAAATTATTTTTGTTTCTACTTCACAATTGTAATTTTGCTACTGTTATGAATCGTAATGTAAACGTCCTATATACAGGATGTATTTTCATTCACCGGACCAAGTTGGGTAAAAATACCTGGTACACCTCAATTTGAATAATGGAGAGAGGTTGGGGGGATTGATTTTGTAATTTGGGAGTTGTAGTTGCAGGGATTTATAGTTCACCTACTATCAAAGAGCATTCTGAACTCCACCAATGATAGAATTGAACCAGACTTGGCACACAGAACACCCACAACCAACAGAAAATACTGGAAGGGTTTGGTGAGCATTGACTTTGAGTTTTGGAGTTGTAGTTCACCTACATCCAGAGAGCACTGTGGACTCAAACAGTGATGGATCTGAACCAAACTTGGCAGGAATACTCAATCTGCCCAAATGTAAACACTGGTGGAGTTTGGGAAAAATAGACATTGACATTTGAGAGTTGTAGTTACTGGGATTTACAGTTTACCTACAATCAAAGAGACCTGGACACAGAATGGAGACACTATACCACTCCATGCGCTGTCCCCTCCGGGTTTCCGGATGTTCCATCAACCGAGAACTGGTGGTAGGGGAGGAGGAGTGGGTATAGTAGCTAGGGATGACATCCCGGTGACAGTTATCCAGGCCCCGAATATCACGGGCATGGAGTGTTTGGGAATCACCCTAAAAGCTAAGGAGTGCTTAGCGATTCTTCTAATCTATCACTCCCGGGACCCCGAAGGAGAGCTTACTCAATCTGCTCGATCTTGCCGGATTGACACTTAGATTCCCAAGACTCATTGTTTTGGGAGATTTTAACATCCATGCAGACGCTAATATGCCATCCCCCCTAGCGAAGGAGTTCATCCGATCCATGGACACATTAGGTCTCATTTTGATGTCCCCACACACCAGGCCGGACATACCTTAGACCTAATCTTTGGGTACGGGTTGAGGGTTACGCAGCAAGTAACAACGAAGGTCCCCTGGTCGGATCATTTCACTCTGAAGGTCGACATCAGAATCCCCTACCAGCAAGGCCAGAGCCAAAACCCATACTGGCACGCCAGAAGAGGCATATGGACCCAGCTGCTTCGCAGCAGCCATTGAGCCGATGGAAGTTCGGTGGGACCTTGAATCAACGGGTGGACAGATGGAACACAGTCTTGTCGAAAGCCATCGACCAAATAGCCCCCAGATGCCTGATCGGCCACGAAGAGTCCATTCTCCATGGTTCACGGACGACCTGCGACTGCTGAAGCGGCGGAAGCAGCTGGAGAGCGCGTGGCGTCGGGAAACCAACTCAGACGTCGAGATCAGCCTTCAGAGATATGCGCAGGTCATATGAACGGGGCGGTCAAAGAGGCCAAGAAGACCTATAACTCCTCCTTAATAGCGGCAAGATCGCGCCCAGCACAGATCTTTAAGATCGTTCGAGACCTAGCTATGCCCAACTCACTGCCGAGAGACAATGAAAATTCAGCTATCTCAGCAGAAGAATTTCAAGTTTTCTTCACTGAGAAAATAATTGCCCTTAGGCGTGATTTACCCTCTATACCTGAGGAGAGGAGCGGGATGGGCAAGAACCCAGCTCCATCGCCTAGCTTGAAACTCGACCAGTTCAAGGCCCTGAATTCAAAGGAGATTAATCAAATCCTGGCCGTGGCAAGGGCAACCACCTGCTCTACAGACCCGTGCCCGTCCCATCTGATTAAGTCCTGTGCGGGAGAGCCTCGGCCACTCTGACAGGGTTGATAAATCACTCATTGAGCTGGGAGTTTTTCCCGATGCGCTGAAGGAGGCTAGAGTCCGCCCGCTGCTGAAGAAGGCGAATCTGGATCCAGCGCGCGGCGAACTACCGTCCGGTCTCAAACCTACCCTTCCTCGGGAAACTGATTGAACGGGCAGCAACGATCCAATTACAGGAATTCCTGGAAACCTCAGGAAGCCTGGACCCCTGCCAATCGGGTTTCTGCGCCGGACACGGGACTGAGACCGTCCTGGTGGCCATTACGGACATCCGCCGCCAATTGGAGAAGGGAGGTTCGGCTATCCTGGTGCTGCTTGACCTCACCGCGGCGTTCGACACGGTGGACCATGACTTGCTGTTGCAGGCGACTATCAGCCATTGGGATTCAAGGCACAGCTTTGGCCTGGTTCGATTCTTTCCTGCGGGGCCGCTCGCAGCGTGTTGAGTGGCGAGGCCAAGTGTCCAAGAAATCCACCCTGGACTGTGAAGTCCCCCAAGGCGCCATTTTGTCACCAACACTTTTTAACATCTACGTCCAACCCTTGGCAAGCATAGCCAGAAGTTTTGGATTTGGGTGCTACCAATATGCAGATGACACCCAGCTTCTGCTGAAGCTTGAGCCAGGCGTAACATCGGTGCCTGAGAATTTCAGACAAGGACTAGAGGCAGTGACCAGATGGCTCCGCTCATACAAACTCAAGATCAATCCATCAAAGACTGAGATTCTATGGCCGGGACGCCCAGAGCCACCCGTTCCGCTGCCTCTCTTTGAGGGAGAGCCGCTGATCCCGCCCCCGTCGGTGAAGAGTCTCGGTGTGATACTAGACTCGAGACTCTCACTGGAGGCCCAGGTTGCTGCGACAAGTAAGGGAGCTTTCTTCCACCTACGCCAGGCACGTCAACTGGCACCTTACCTTCCATCAGATGCGCTGGCTACGGTGGTCCATGCCACAGTGACATCACGGCTGGACTACTGTAATGCCTTGTACGTGGGGTTGCCGCAGTCAACCACTCGTAAAATCCAGCTAGTGCAGAATGCAGCCGCCAGACTCCTCACCGGGACACCACCGAGATGCCATATCGCGCCATCTCTACAGCGCCTGCACTGGCTGCCAGTCGAGCTCAGAGCCATCCACAAGATCTTGTCGCTTACCTTTAAGGCCCTCCATGGCGCCGGCCCAGCTTATTTAAAAGACCGCTTGTCCGAACCAGCTCATTTAAGGTCGCCGCGTTCAGGAAACAGGGACCTTCTCCGCATCCCAGGTGTGAGTGAGGCCCGCCTCGACACCACGAGACGGAGAGCCTTTTCCATCGCGGCCCCTGTTCTTTGGAACTTGATGCCGGCGGATCAGAGAGCTATCCGGGACATGCCCCAGTTCCTGACCGCATTGAAGACCTGGCTCTTCCGAAGGCTTACGGCTAAGGACACCCTCCAGACTTAGCCTGAGTTACTGGAACTATTTTAATTAATTTTCCTATTCTTTTAGCTTTTAACTATTGAACTCTTTTATGTGTTTTATGTGTAAGTCGCCCGGAGCACTGACGTGGAGGGCGACTCATAAATAATAAAATCAATCAATCAATCAATCAAATCAAAGAGCATTCTGAACCCTACAAATGATAGAACTGGGCCAAAACTTCCCACACAGAAAATGACCAACAGAAAATACTGTGTTTTCTGATGGTCTTTGGCGACCCCTTTGGCACCCCCTCGCGACCCCTCTGGGGGTCCCGACCCCCAGGTTGAGAAACGCTGCTCTAAATAGATTTATATATTTTGGAATGAATGCGTGTTGAACTTTCTTTCTATTGTATTTTACCCTGACTTTATGTCTAGATGAGCACCAACCCCCAGAGTTGGATTTAGACTGGACTTAATGTCCGGGGACAACTTTTACCTTGACCTATTTCAAGATTACAGGCATTTGTGTTGCAAGACTCCTGATTGGAGGAGGTTTCACCGCAAAAAAAGAAAGAAAGAAAGAAGACACAACACACACCTCTTGGATTATTATTAATATTTTTTTGCAATTTTACAAAAAAGGAAGGAAGGAATTTTAAAAAAACCAACAATTTCATTCCTAGAGAAGTTTGGTGCGTGTGCTCAGCGAGCCCGTGCAGTGTGTGTGTGTGTGTATGTGTGTGTTTGTGTATCTCGAAAGGAAGGAAAGTGAGTAGAAATCTGAGGCTAGAAATGCCCAACAAATCAGTCATAATAATAATAATAATAATAATAATAATTTCTTTTTTTTAAAAAAAAACAAACAATCAAAATATAATATTCCATCTCCAGCTCA